>JAULCA010431312.1:0-11386 GCA_032360845.1 Crassadoma gigantea
CAGCCCAGTATGCTACTGGCCAAATATCATCACCCTGGGCTTCTTGGTTATTCAGAAGAAGTTGTTTAAAGTAAAAATTTGATGCCGGACGGACGACGGGCCAGGTGAGCTAATAAAATCCATTAATCCCTACAGTAGAAGCAAAATTTTAACATTTTACCTCAATTACCCCTATTGGACCCCAACCCCCTACCCCCTGGGAGGCCACAACCACTATTTATACCAAATTGATTGCCCTTGGCCAAAGGAAGTTCCTGACCAAATTTAGTTTAAATCCATTAAGCTGTTCAGGACTAGTAGTATTTTAAACAAAAAGTTGACAGACAACGGATGCTGTGCCATGACCTAAGCTCAGTTGCCCTTCGGTTATATATATAACAATATGCATCTCTGATTAAAACAATACACATGTGCATCTATAACAATAATATTGCCCCTGATCAGTGACAGCATTGTTAGTAGTAGGTAGCGACCGATCAAACTTATTATGCATGGACTGCCAATGGTAATTATAGGTAATACTATCAGCAGTAATCCGTGACGGCGGGACAGCAGTTGATAGGTCAAGACAAGCATGTGTAGTTGGCTGACAGAAAAAGAAAATTAGAAAAGCCAATTGATACGATTCGACTGCTAAAGCTAATCGATATGAACTCAACCACTAAAGCTGATCAATGAATTTGAACGTCAAAGCTGAACCATATGGACTCGACCGCTTAAGCTGAACCATATGGACTCAAACGCTAAAGCTGATCAATAAATTTGAACGTAAAGCTGATCCATATGGACTCGACTGCTAAATCTGAACTATAAGGACTCGACCACTAAAACTGAACCATATGGACTCAACCGCTAAAGCTGAACCATATGGACTCAACGGCTAAAGCTGAACATATGGACTCGACCGCTAAAGCTATTCGATATGAATTTGAACCTTAAAGCTGAACCATATGGACTCGACTGCTAAAGCTGAACCATATGGAGACGGCCGCTAAAGCTGAACCATATGGACTCGACCGCTAAAGCTGAACCATATGGACTCGACCGCTAAATCTGAACCATATGCACTCGACCACTAAAGCTGAACCATATGGACTCGACCACTAAAGCTAAACCATATGGACTTGACGGCTAAAGCTGAACCATATGGACTCGACCGCTAAAGCTATTCGATATGAATTTGAACCTTAAAGCTGAACCATATGGACTCGACTGCTAAAGCTGAACCATATGGACTCGACCGCTTAAGCTGAACCATATGGACTCGACCGCTAAATCTGAACCATATGCACTCGACCACTGAAGCTGAACCATATGGACTCGACCACTAAAGCTGAACCATATGGACTCGACCGCTAAAGCTGAACCATATGGACTCAAGCGCTAAAGCTGAACCATATGGACTCGACCACTTAAGCTGAACCATATGGGCTCGACCGCTTAAGCTGATGGATATGAACTTAAACTTTAAAGCCGCACCATATGGACTCAACTGTTGAAGCTGATCGATATGAAATTGAACGCTAAAGCTGAACCATGTGGACTCGACCGCTAAAGCTGATCGATATGAATTTGAACATTAAAGTTGATATATATGAATTTGAACGTTAAAGCTTAACCATATGGACTTGACTGCTAAAGCTGATCCAGCTGAAAAACACAAACTCAAAATAGACGATGACCAGCGGCGAACTGACCACTGCTCAACGCTGGACACGCTGACCTAACGGAGGGTGAACTATTCCCGTGTGGATACTTGGCTGTAATTCTAACTGTATCATGTTTTTCTAAAACACCTTTTTGTCCATATTTTCATCGTTTTCCTTTATATCTAATCCATTTTAATGTAATGTTCTATGGATAAACTAGAAATCAGTGATTAACTTACTGATGATGATGGTGGTCGTCCTAGTGATATGTTAGGCATTGAAGGGGATGGGTAGAGATCATTGGTACCATGGTAGCCCATGGATCTGTAGATTGATAAGAATGGATAGGCTCCGTTTTCCTGCAACAACAAAATAACAAGAAAACTATTGATTAAACAAAAATAATCAAAATCAAAGGGCCAAAGGCCCTGAAAAATGTCAGGGTAAGAGATTTTTAATTGGAATCTGCAATTGGATGTTATGGTCAAACAGATATACAAATGTATGAGTGTTTAAAATCTTGTCTAGATCCAGTTGAAACCCTGATTCATCATTTAAACTAGAAAAAGGTCTGTAAGACATAAATGCCCCCGCTCATGTACCGGACAGACATGGGCAATATGCTAACCCCCCCCGCCCCCCCAAAAAAAGAATATGATTTTCACCTGTTTAAAATGCGAACAGTTTTTTTATAACTATATATATCTAGGGCACTTCCATTGTGATAAGTAATCGTTCACGTTTCACAGTTTTTGATAATAAATCAAATGTCTTCAAGGTCAGGAATTACATTGTATAACATTTCAACAAATTTATATTTTTGAATTTATGAATTCAAATTAAAAAAAAACCTTTTTGATTTAATGCATTTTGAACTACATTTATTTATTCAATTTGAATGGATTCATTAAATTTCATTTTCAAAAGGACTGATTGATATGCTTTATAGTCCTAATTGAGTCTCATGCAGTACAATTTCCAGTTTAATTGGCAGTAAAATTTGCCATAAAACACTAAAATCCCTTTCCATTGTGGTCCCTTTTCATCAACATTTGGATCTAAAAAAAATATTTTTTTAAGTCGTGAAGATGTTAATGGTTGAATTCTTTTTCTACTTCAGTAAATCTTATCACAGATTTAAATTAAGATGGTAATTATGGTCGTCTCTGTCACAGAAGTCAGTGTAAACATTGTGAATAAATTATTATCTCATTATGACAGATAGTATTGTGATTATTTGGTGTAACCTGGCTCTAAATAATACATAAGATTTGGCATATTCACCTGTTCACTACGGACATGGATCTAATATGTAAGTCAGTGCAGTGTCATTGAAGATCGTCAACCAAGTTTTCTGTTTAAGTTACCAAAGAATATTTCCTATGTTTAACAACAGACAATATTGAAGTTTGCAAGCAACTTGCCTTTAATTCATCTCGCTTTTTCCAATATTCCAGTGACAAAGACCACACAAGCAAGTGGTCGGCTTCAAGTGAGGATAGTATAGCCGCCATTTTGACTGATCCTTTGACTGATCACGTGATGACTAAATTTAGCCAAATCTCACAAATTCTCAAATAAAGTGTGAAAGCACTTGTAAACAAAACAAGACGACCAAACAAAACCAGATACAGTGTCCCTGCCAAAACACATCTCTGGCATACAATATTTGTTTTTTTTTTAAAAAGAGAAAATCGGTATCCCGCCAGATGATATGGCATGTATGGTAGTGATCCTCTAGCAGTATCATGTCTGAGTCGACCTTTGCTGGCAGGTGTGTATATTGACAAAAATAAAATACTACTCCAACCAAATCACATCTATTGGTTCGGTATATCTGATTGTAATTTCAACAAGAGACCCAGACGGCCTGTATCACTCACCTGTTTCTTTTGTTACATGAAAATGACATGAAGGTAACTTCAGACTAAATTTGGCAACTAGAACACAAGACATTTTAACATCTCTTAAAAGTTTGTTAAGTTATTTTTGCTTGAAATTTCAAACTTTTAATTTTGAAGCTTTTTACCCATGTTGACCTTTGATTCCAGCTACGACTTTCAAGCTGACATTTGACCACATTACTATTACAAAGAAAATGATTCACAGCTGGTCTACATGACATACCAAAGTATCGTGACTCTAGATAAGTGCATCTTAGGATATCGTTGCTTGAAGTTTTTAACATATTTGACCCCTGTGACCTTGAAAGTAGGAAATGAGGAAACTTTATAGCACTACATCCCAGGTACCTACTGCCAAATATCATGACCCTATGCCTTATTGAACTTGAGAAGAAGATTGTTAAGTTTTTAACATATTTGACCTCTGTGACATTTAAAGTTGGCTAAGGTCATTTTAATGAGGAAACTTCACAGCACTCTATTTCAGGTAACTACTGGCAAAATATCATGACCCTATGCCTTATGGAACTTGAGAAAAAGATTGTTAAAGTTTTTAACATATTTGACCCCTGTGACCCTGAAGGTAGGTCAAGGTAATTTTAATGAGGTCACTTTATAGCACTCCCTCCAAGGTACCTCATGGCCAAATATCATGACCCTGGGCCTTATGGAACTTGAGGAGAAAATTGTTAAAGTTTTTAACATATTTGACCCCTGTGACCTTGAAAGTAGGTCAAGGTAAGTTTAATGAGGTCACTTTATAGCACTCTATCTCAGGTACCTATTGGCCCAATATCATGACCTTGGGCCTTATGGAACTTGAGAAGAAGATTATTAAAGTTTTTAACATATTTGACCCCTGTGACCTTGAAGGTAGGTCAAGGTCATTTTAATGAGGAAACTGTATAGCACTACCTCCCAGGTACCTAATGAGATTGTTAAAGTTTTTAACATAGTTGACCCCTGTGACCTTGAAAGTAGGTCAAAGTCATTTTTCATGAGGAAACTTTGTAGCACTCTATCTCAGGTACCTATTGGCCCAATATCATGACCTGGGGCCTTTTGGAACTTGAGAAGAAGATTGTTGAAATGTTTTTAACATATTTGACCCCTGTGACCTTGAAAGTAGGTCAAGGTCATTTTAGTGAGGTCATTTCATAGCACTCTATATCAGGTACTTATTGGCCCAATATCATGACTCTGGGCTTTATGGAACTTAAGAAGAAGATTGTTAAAGTTTTTAACATAGTTGACCCCTGTGACCTTGAAAGTAGGTTAAGGTCATTTTTATGAGGAATTTAATAGCACTCTATCTCTGGTACCTATAGGGCCAAAATCATGACCTGAGGCCTTATGGAACTTGAGAAGAAGATTGTTAAATTTTTTAACATATTTGAACCCTGTGACCCTGAAAGTAGGTCAAAGTCATTTTAATGAGGTCACTTTATAGCACTCCATCCCAGGTACCTACTGGCCAAATATCATGACCTGCGGCCTTATGGAACTTGAGAAGAAGATCGTAAAATTTTTAACATATTTGACCGCTGTGACCTTGAAGGTAGTTCAAGTTAATTTTAATGAGGAAACTGTATAGCACTCCATCCTAGGTAACTACTGGCCAAATATCATGGCCCTAGGTCCTTCGGTTCTCTAGGAAAAGTTGTTCAAAGGGAAAAGTTGACGGTTGGACGATGGATGACAGACGACGGAGGGATGGAGGACGAACGCTGCAGTACGGCATTAGCTCACATGGCCCTTTGGGCCAGGTGAGCTAATAAAAATAATATCGATGATAAAGAAAATTAAAAATAATTTTTCAAACTTTTAAAGGTAGGTACTCACAGACATTACAATACATTAATTAGTGTAAGTGCGGTCAAAACGGGGATTGTATCTAACTCAGAAGGTTTCAAATTTTGAATGTAGTGAGAGGCTGTAAATTATGTAATGTTTCCATTTCCTGCATGATATACAATATACACATTTTAAATTCATCCTTAAAATGACAAGGGAACTATGTTCCCTGACGTTAAAAAATATAATTTTTTTCTGGTTTTGAGATCTTCCCGGTATTTTCCAGCTGTCGTTTCTAAGGAAGTGCGGGCATTTTAGTTTAGTCCTTGCTCGGAAACGAGTATGGGTCTCGCTGGGTATGAAAAGCGCATTACCCGCAAACTGGTTATCATTTGTCCAACGTGTGTGCAAGGTGACAATACTATACTATGACACTTTCAAGATTTTTTTACCAACATTTTGTCTCAGATCAGTAGAATAAAATTAAAATGGAACACATCAAAGGAAGACTTTCATCTATGAAAAATAGAAATAGTAGTACAGTACGACCAAGTAAAATGTAATGCACAATCTTTGTCCAAATAATTGTCCAAATCTTTTACCCCCCCCCCCCTCAGCGGCCCTGAAAGAAGGAAATATTCAACAATTGCCAATGCCTACCTTTTAGATATCCACTAGTTATAACCTCCTGTGTGAAAAGCAATATTACTTCCAATTATTTCTATGGGAACGGTTCAATTATGAAATTTCACATTTTTGACTTCACACCTGGGAATGTCGCATTTCACATGTGTTTTGCTAGTAAAGCGTCTGTATGACAAAGTCTACGAGTTCATTATAAAGTTTTGTGTGTTAGTGCAGTTATATGCACGTGAAGGACAGATGATATGTATGGGATTTATAGATGAATTTTAGTAATATGCCTTTTATTTTGGATACACAATTTTGGAGAATGCGCCATAAGTAACACAGCTTGGTCATGTTTGAAAGTCTCCTGGTGAGTGCCTTTGATTTTTGACATCGTTTGCCGGTCAGGTGGGCGGTGCATTGAAGACGGTCAGTTGTAGAATGATAACCGGTTTGACAGGTAATGCTCTTTTTATACCCAGCGAGACCCATACTCGTTACCAAGCAAGGAAAAACTAAAGTGTTGGCACTTCCTTAGAAACTATAGTCGGAAGAGACAGGGAAGATCTCAAAACCAGAAAAATATAGTTTGAAATTTTTTTTTTAAATCAATTGAAAGCTTTTTAACATGCACTGTCAGCTTTAAGCTGGAGCATATTTTGAGAGTACATATAAAATGGAATTCTCAATCTGTCTAGTATTTTCAATAATGGGGTGTAAACCCCACAATAGGTCTTCTATACATAAATATGGCAGTGATCCGAGTAGAAAACAATTTTCACCTCTGTTATCTGTGTTTGGTAATGTACCACAGACATACACAACAAATACCACTTATGCCATAAATGGAAACCGTACCTAGAAATTGATTAGATCACAAAAAGTTTCGTCTGGATTGGAGCTTTTTGCTTGACCTGGTATGCTTGAAAAATCTATAAATGGCACATGATAAATGAAGGCTTATCCTATATAAAGTAATGCTGATCAGAATTGATTGAAAACATGACAGACATTGTCTGGTTGCTGTTATCCTCAACTCTCAATGTATATCTTACATTTCAAATTTCTTTGGAAATATACAAGGTTTCTGAGGAAATAATTTTGAAATTGCGGCATCTATCTAACTTTGCTGAGGAGCAAGCTTAAGGCATATTTTTAAATGTTGGTGTCTGAAAAGTTCTGTTTATACTCCACATTTGTATAAAAAACTTCCCAAGGTACACCACACATGAAATATATGGAGTTTAGAAGATGGAGCACAACACACATGCAGTATATGCAGTTTACAAGCTGGTGTACACCACACATGCAGTATATGCAGTTTACAAGCTGGTGTACACCACACATGCAGTATATGCAGTTTACAAGCTGGTGTACACCACACATGCAGTTAATGGAGTTTACAAGCTGGTGTACACCACACATGCAGTATATGGAGTATACGGGCTCTATCCCAGGAAGCCACCAGCCAAATATCAGGATTCTATATCTTTTAGTTCTTTAGAAGAAGTTGATTGAAGAGTTTGTCACATTAGATGCCAGTGACCTTGAAAGTAGGTAAAGATTATTTTCATGCATTCTCAAACAAGTCTCTATCCCAGAAAGCAACCAGCTAAATATGAAGAATCTATACCTCTTAGTTGTTCAGAAGAAGTAATTTTAAGTGTTTGACACATTTGACACCTATGACCTTGAATGTCTAAAAATCTTCATACAGCCTCTTCTCAAAAACCAAAGGGGCCTCAGGCGAAGATATTTGGTCAGTAGCATACTGCTATCAATTGCTATTTATTGCAATTAAAACAAACAAGAAGCCCATGGGCCTTAACGGTCACCTGAGTCCTACAGTATTATTTTTTGTTGTTAAAATATGAAGTGGAGATAGAAATGTCAATCATCCCTACCAAAATTTGAGTAAAAAATAGTTAAGTATAATGTTAGGTTTAACAGGTCAATGAGTTGATCATTCATAGACTGAGTTTCAGTAAAATCAGCCTGATAGAACTTGATTTTAAGATTTAAATAGTTTTTTTCCAAAATAGAAGCCAAATTCGATTATTGATCCACCTGAAAAACAAAACAATATGCCAGGAACACGAGTCGATCATTCCTACCAAGTTTCAGTTAAACTGTCCCAGGAGAACTTGACTTTAAGTTTGAAATAATTTTTCAAAATGTCTACCGTGGCGGCCATATTGGATTTCTGATCAACCCGAAAAATAACAACACTTTGTCAGGACTATGAGTCAATCATTCCTACCAAGTTTCAGTTAAACTGTCCCAGGAGAACTTGACTTTAAGTTTGAAATAGTTTTTCAAAATGTCTACCGTGGCGGCCATATTGGATTTCTGATCGAACCCGAAAAATACCAACACTTTGTCAGGACTATGAGTCAATCATTCCTACCAAGTTTCAGTTAAACTGTCCCAGGTGAACTTGACTTTAAGTTTGAACTAGTTTTTCAAAATGTCTCCCGTGGCGGCCATATTGGATTTCTGATCGAACCCGAAAAAATACCAACACTTTGTCAGGACCATGAGTCAATCATTCCTACCAAGTTTCAGTTAAACTGTCCCAGGAGAACTTGACTTTAAGTTTGAAATAGTTTTTCAAAATGTCTACCGTGGCGGCCATATTGGATTTCTGATCGAACCCGAAAAATACCAACACTTTGTCAGGACCATGAAGCTCAGGTGACCTAATAAAACCACCAATGGTGGTATGGCCAGATTGCTAAAGTAATTTTCATGTAAAGCATCACATGTGATATGCATCCTTTAAGATATATAAGCCATATTCAAGTTTATTTGATGTACAACAAGCAGTTACTTAGTAACTGACCTTAACCAATCTTCTTTAAACCTGGTCACTGCAGCAGAAAATGTGGGCCAAAACCAGCATTTGAACCATCACATGTGATAAGCATTCTTAGATACATAAGCAAGTTCAGTTGTTGTAGGACAAGAAGTTACTTGGTAAGTCATGATCTAAACCTATCTTCTTAACCTGGTCACTGATGCGAAAAATGAAAGTCAGAATCAGCATCCAAAGCAATGCATATGATAAGCATCCTTAGATACATTAGTCACGCAGGCTTAGTTGATGAACAACAAGTAGTTACTTGGTAAGTGACCTAAAGCAATCGTCTTAACCATAATACAGATGGAGCCTGACCTCAACAAAACTTCTTAACCTTGTCACTTGAAGTGGAAAATGTAGTAGTATCTGAAGCATTGTATGTGATAAGCATCCTTAGAAAAAGAGCTTAACCATTCTTCTTAACCTTAGTGCAGACAGACAGACAGACTGACAGACGGACGGACGGATGGATGGACGGACAGGAATTGCAAACCTATAAGCCCTGATTGCGTTGCAATCCAGCCAAAAATTTTGTTATAAGTCTACTTCTGGTTTTCAGAAGGGTTCAAAGTTTAGGTGCACTTTTTTGGGTAACAAACTTTGAAAATCTTGTTTTGAAGTTGTTCTTGATATTTAATATGTTAGATGCTGAGATATTTTGCAATTAGACCAAATCAGTCCTCACGGTGAAGAGCCCATCAAATTGTAAGCCAACAATTTCTAGTTAATAAATATATTTGAATTGCTGCAAATATTACTTAATCAAAAATGTTTAAGTGATGAAAAAAAAAAAGAAAAATAGTGTTGTTCATTGCCTGTTTTCTAAATTTACCTATATATCAATGTACATTCACTACTATCAACCATGGCTACTGTAGCATAGCAACCCACTTCAACTGTTTTTTTTACCTTTAGATAGTAAATTTTTAAATATCATCTTCAGTTCCTCCAATGACTTTTTACTTCAATCGTACTACAAATATTTTCTCCTTCAAAAAATCTGAACTGCTAACATACCTTATTTTAATCACATTTAAAAATGCGAACTTTCCAGATTTAATTTTAAGATTTAGTATGGTATATTTTCCTGTTGGTTCCGAACAGTTGTATATTGTATATTGGCCATAAGTTACAGTCAGATAAAGGTAGTTATCAAGTCATCAAAGCTTTTATGGTAATTAACCTTCCATAATTGAAAATATAACTCAAGATATTGATTTGACACTGTGCCTCCCCAATCATATGGTAACATAATGAGCATCTTGGAACTATTCTATAAATCATAGATGGTTTGTTTTCCAGGTTTGGTCTCAAAATGGTACAACTCTTTCTTCTGCTCCTAGAGGATTGTTCAGTAAAAATGTTGTTTTGTTTAGCAATATCTGTATTTTTAGAGTCGGGTTATAATCCAAATAGATCTGAAAAGCTTTTTTTTGTTTGAGACGAGAAATGTTAAATGACCTTTGTGGTAACAGAGAAAACAGGTTTTGGCATCTCTTCACATTTTCTATTTTCAGTGCTTCATTTAAGTATTCAACAGCATTGCAAAGAAAGCATGGTAAGCTTTATATCTGACAGAGAAAAAGTTGTTAGCAAATCTTATTGAATTTATTGCCTCAAATTTGAGTATTTTGATAGAATTGATTTCCAGTAGAAACATCACATATTGATACAAAATGCTGAAATATTGAATAAAAACACATATCTAATACAATTAATCTTCATTCACGCAGTGAAAAATCGTTTACAAGGCTTTGAACTCAGCGGGCAGAGATAAACAAACACTTATCTAACCCCACTGGAATCCTAACAAATTCCGGAGATTCCTGGACAAGGTGAATGCTGATGCAGTAACTGGTTTATTTTGGTGCACACAGGTAGTAACAGTTGGAAGGAATCTTGTTAAATGACTTCCTACAGGTGTAAAGCCACTTGAAATTTTGTTGTTTATCATTGGATTAAGATGATGTATTACCCTTGATAAGGAAAAATGTAATTTAATCTTTGTGACTTAAACATTTTCAGTGGAATGTTCTAACAGCACATTTACTGGTAAACTGCTAATATTGAATATTTAAGAACAAGCTTTACTTAAAAAAGACATATTTTCTCTAAGAGAATTCAGTTAATCTGTGTTTTTCAGTAAATTTTCGCAGTTGATGTATTTTCCCATTCACCCTAAATGGTGATCTCGTGCCGGAAATAACCTATTCACGACGACTAGTCATGACCCTGTATCCTACTGTTAGTTTTCAGAACAAGACGCCCAAAGGGCCTGTATCACTCACCTGAATATTTCAGCAGTCATAACAAAATATTCTCATCAAATATTATATTGCACTACAAATATTTCCCTCGCATCTCTTGCTACCCAATCCTACCTACATAAGTAACATCTATAGTCTAACCGTACCTACCTACATAAGTAACATCTGTAGTCTACCCCACCTACCTACATAAGTAACATCTGTAGTCTACCCCAACCTACCTACATAAGTAGCATCTGTAGTCTACCCCAACCTACCTACATAAGTAACATCTGTAGTCTACCC
>JAULCA010431323.1:0-23707 GCA_032360845.1 Crassadoma gigantea
TGTCATTTGCTTTCTAGACATCTAGATGCCTAAAAATCCTACTCCAGTTTGATGCAAAATCGACGGGCTTTTACGATAGATACAGTACCCGTTTACTTCATCAACGTAAAAATACACTCGAGCTTAATTTCTCCATCGCAAATCATTACAATAATCAAAATACAAATATTTCTGTCTGCATGTTTTTTTATAACTTTTACGTTCTTAGTTTTATCATGTAGGCTTGTGACAATAAAAGTGTAGTTGATCCTCCGTTTCTGAAGCCAATGTATATGTTGGGTGTCTCAATTCCTTGGTAATTTTACTATCTTCTCATTTATTCTTGACCTTTCGGCCTTGTATGTTGTTCATCTGTACAATTGTCCCTATAGACTTAAACATACCGACGAGAAAGAAGACTCTAGATTCTGTCGACAACAGTTGTCGCTCGCTGGATATTAGAAGCAAGGAAGCATCCTTTGTAAAATTTCGTTTCTCGATGCAGGAAGACGCATAAAGTAAAAAAATCCGCAACGCTTTATGTCTCCGTGCATTCTTCCTTTTTGGCGTCATCTGATTGTCATTTCTCTGTAGTAGTCTTATCGTTTTATAAGTATTTTGTTTTGTCGGCCCATGCTTAACAATAGAAATAAATGGCTTTCTCTTCCGAGTTGTAAGCTGTAAAGGTGATTTTTTTCTATCACTTTATTTATGCGGTCATTGTGTTCAGATATGTATGGCTTCTATACAAATCTTGATATATGCTGATTACTAGTACACGTTAAAAAAACATCAAATGGATAGGGATATAGGGATATTCTAGCCATTTTGTTGTCCTTAAGTTAGGTTTCTTTAAAGATTGAGCATTGAGTGATGTTTTTCTAGCTTTGTGTGTCACTTCATCTAAATTCGCTAAACTAGCCACACGATTTTCAAGACCATGTTCAATTTGTATATTCTGTTTGATTTGATATTAATAACTACCATCTCAGTCAATGGGTGATTAGGTTCTTTTAGAAACCCTAATCTATGAGCCAAATATCTATTTAGAACAAAACCTTTGTGTACACCGACCTGTTTTTTTCTGAAAAATCCCTTTATTTATCGGGTCATTATTGGTTTTTGTCATTGTAACAGTGTCCGACCGGATTACATAAATAATTATGATAATATAATGTGAATCATTCCTGTGTTCATATTTTGCCATTAGTTTTATCGATTTTATGTTTCAATTACGGCTTTGTGGTCATTCTGAATTTTCCAGTTGTCTTGTTTTAGTTCTAGGCCATAATTCTTTGAAGTTGTTCAAACTTACAAGCAAATACTCATCTAATTAAGATGTTGGAATAGTTCATTAGGAAATTTCCGGGTGAATGAGTTGAGGTAATTCATTCCCATGTATATAATTATAATGGTTGGGTATGTGAAGTTGATGGGACTTACTTATTCAGACTTCAAAAAATTAACTATATTAATTTGCTTAGTCTCACCAACCTTACTGACTTTTTTCTTTTCTGATCAAATTTTTTCGATAAATGATATGAATTATATATCTAACTTTCTTTTTTTGTCGGTGTTCTTTTAACAGATAAACAAGATCATCATAAAGTTATAAAATGACGAATTTTCTTCTAGTCGAATATTCTTTAAATGATCACTGCATGTAAACAACATCATTCATTGATATTTTGAAATCAAATACTACCAGTTCGTTCCCTGCGTTGAGCGATGTTCAAGATCAAAATAAATGCTAGTGAATGTCGATAGGAGCAGCTTGGTTAATTATATGAAAAACACCGTGCTTAAATCATTATAGAAAAAAAGTTGATTATGCATTTACTAATCTGAAGAAGATGTAAATATCATTACCACACACTCATCCACTTGCTTCTCTCAGACTATATACCTTTGATGTATATTTTCAACAGAATAGTACCTTTGCCTATCTATTTGATATTTTCTCTCGACATTTTGCTTTGGTCTGTACTTTACCTTCCTTTTTTATAAAGACGGTCGATTGTTTGTCAGACTACTTAAGAGTACAACATCCCCTGAATGCACGATTGTCCTATTCTTCGGCATTTTGTTTTGTTAAACGCACTTTAACGTAACGAACATTTAAAATGACTTCCTTGTTGTTTTCCCTGCAGCAATATTTCTGTGACAAAAACGATTTCCTGGTGGACTGCAAGACGCAGCTGTGTGAGTGCACTCACCGACTAAAGGCCAAGGTCGGCGAGGTCGTGGAGCTCGTTTTGATTGATGAGGGTAAACACCTGGACAATAGTCACCCCATGCATCTTCATGGACATAGCTTTAGGGTCGTAGCCATGGAAAAGGTAACTATATGAAGTATGTGATACTAAAGAATTCGACGTAGTTATTGTTTTGTATGCACTGTTATGTTTACTCCCTTTATCCGAGTGTTGGGACGGTCTTGGATTTTCAACAAAGCAGAAAGGGAAAGCACATAAACAAACGAGCTTTCAGGATACAATCCAATTCATCGAGACGAAAATTGTTCTGTGTACAAAAGCATTTAAAAACTGAAGGACGTTTATTTGGAAAATGGGAACAAGTTGGGAAACAGTATGTTAAAAGCTTTAACATTAAAAGTCACAAATCGTTGGTGACTGATTTATATATTCCTGGATTTGAAATAAAAGAACAACACGCATGAAACAATATTACAGAAAAAGTGTCTAATCTTGAACGAATGGTACAGCCTTTTGGATATTTGAGTAGTTACCCAATGTGGTTTAGTGTCTCTAGGTACAGACTGACTTTTCGTATCATCTTTCCTGTTCTGGCTTTGCATTTGCATGTTAAGAATGGTAAATCATTCTTTTTACGGTAGAGGCCAGACACCATAAACTTCAGTAATGTCAAAAAGTATAAATTAACATAGATTAAACCGGATGTTTATAAACAAACATTAACAGATCATGCAAGTTGTGTTCTTGAATGAATGTCAGTCACTTTTCGCCTTAGTGACATTTATAGGCAATCAGCTGTGTGTTGCGGTATATTTGGGTTGACAAATTCATTTGAGTGTCGTTTTCGTCGACCTGCTTTCAATTTTTACTTATTCATTGTGGTGAAATTGGTCTTAGTCATCATCTGGATTGATAAATGAAATGTCCAAGAAGTTTATATTAGATCTGATAAATCGCCTTTATATTCATAATTTTAGCTATAACTTTAATTTAAATATCAAGCTATAGCAAATGTTTTTCTTCATAATCTGTCACGTAGCATTGTATATGTTTGATTCATGGAGATGATCTTAGCTTGATGATTTAACGTTTTCATCTTCTTATTATAAATAACGCATGAAGGTTTTGCCGGATATTGTTGATATTTTTATTAAAGTTTAAGGGTCCCTGTCCTGCTGGCTGTAGATTTCGGTACATACAGAAGCCAACTCTAAATTTCGTTTTGGATATATCAGTAATAGAGTTGGGTCTGAAAACCTCTGTTGATCGGGTATCTCAGTCGATGAGAGAGTATAAATATCTGCAATCCAGGGTTTGAATGTAGGTCTAGTTTTACAATCGAATCGGGGGTGTTACTTTTTTTAAAAAGTTTTTTCAATTAAAGTCAAGAAAAAAAGTCTCATTATATGTGGTTTCCTTTTTCAGAAAAGACTTATCAAAGGTGTAGTCATGCGTTTGGTTCCAGTACATAGTCACAGTTTTTGGTAGTGGTACTTGCTGGATGGTTTTAACTTGTTTATTCAACTGTCATTAAACCTCGTGTCCTTGTACAATTTGAAAATAAATAGCTGTCGTTAGGAAAACATGATATCCAACCTATACTTTACAATACACCGTTATGGGTTATATTGCAAGGAAAGACAAACGCAAATTCAAATACACATAGCAAGCCAAGTATGAATGTTGTTTTTGATTTCGTGTTGTTAAACATTCGTTAGTAAATCCCTCATGAGGAATTTAAAAGAAAATATCCGATGAAAAACTATGTTGTCGTCTATTTTAAAGTTCGTGTGAACTGCGGTAATTGGGATAACTTTGATATATGTGGTGACAACGTACTTATGACAAGCCAAGCTAACTCGTGACACCATGTAAAGGATGACCATTATATAAAGTGTATATATTTATAGGTCTCATAAGTTATAACCGCAATATGTTTGTATTACTGAAATAAATAGAGATGATGGATAGAAATAAAAGCGACAGTACAAAATAAGGATTTTTTTCTCAATCATTGACCTTTAGGAAGATCCGAATATGAAACAATTACATATCACAAAGTATGACAAGAAAAATGAAAGAAACCGTTAAGATGGAACTACTCTAGGTGATGGAAAATAAAACGGAGAATTCTGATGTGAAGGTTTGTCCCTTCAGTCGACCAGGAGCCGAAGGGCACTTTCAGCGAACAATCTTTGATAATGTAACTCGATTTCGGGAACAATCTAAGCAAATTATATATATTGATAGATCTATACGAAATAATACTAAATACTAAAATGAATACTTGCTAAAAATGTATAATTATAATATATAAAGGGGTAACATTCTGTATATGAAAACATCAAAGCATAACCTAGGAACGAAAAAACATCTATGGGAAGCATTTTTTAAATTCATTAAAAACATATTTTGAAATAAGGTTTCCGTAATTTGAAGTTGCGAGAGATAAACCTGCTGCCCCCATCATGTTATGCAACGTTAGACAATATGTTAATGCTGTGTTTAGTGCAGAGAGAGATGATAGATGGCCGTCCCTGTGACCTGATATATTGACACCATGTAAACACATAACCTGTCAACACGTAACCACTCACTCAAACTTAATTACGTGTAGAACATCACCGCTGTAACACACCAGTCTTGTCAAACAAATGGCTTTTACTACTTATCGCTGATTTATATACTTAATTGCGTCTAACCACTAATTATTAACTTAATAACTGTTCCTCTATCCACTTATCATTAAATTACTGTTACTCTAACCACTAATTATTAATTTAATCACTGCTCCTCGAGCCTATTATTATTGACTTAATCACTGTTCCTCTAGCCACTAATTATTGCTTTTATGACTAAACCTCTGACCACTCATTATTAACTGAATCACTGTTTCTTAAACCACTAATTATTAACTTAATCACTGTTCCTCTATCCATTTATCGTTATATCACTGTTACTCAAACTACTAATGATCTAATCACTGCTCCTCTAGCCACTTATTATTAAATTAATCACTGTTCATCTAGCCACTTATTCATATAATCACTGTATCTCAAACCAAAAATGATTAACTAAATTACTGTTCCTCTAGCCACGTATTCTTAACTTAATCACTGCTCCTGTAGCCACCTATTTTTAACTAAATCACTGTTCATCTAGCCACTTATTATTGACTTAATCATTGTTCCGCTAGCCCCTTATTCTTAACTTAATTACTACTCTTCTAGCCGATTATTCTTTACTTAATCACTGTTCCTCTAGCCACCTTATATTAACTTCATCACTGTTCCTCTAGCAAGTTATGTTTTACTAAATTACACAGTACCTCGAGCCACATATCATTTACTATATTACACAGTACCTCTAACAAATAGTTACTAACCTTAATATTCCTTTCGCCACAAACTAATGCTTAAACATTGTTCCTCTACCCACTTATTAACTTAATCAATGTTCCCCTAGCCTTTAAGTTTTAATTTGGTAAAGAATATATATAAAAGACAAAAAAAATCAAAGAAAAAATGTAAAGTTCTTTAACAATGGCGTTTTAAATAAGTGAAAGTTCCGAACTATATTTGGCTCAAATTACTACGCCTCGTATTCCAATACTCTCTAAAGTGTGTGTGTGTGCTCGCGACTTGTTGAAAGTAGGCTTCGTGTTTTCGTTGTTTCCATTGAAAGCCTCCAAGTGATAGAAAATCCTTGTTACAGAATGTTGACTTATACTAAAGAAGCCGTCAGTAGCTGTGCCTAACGAGTTTATAGATAGCTTCCCAATGCGACAACAGCTGTACCTAACACATTTATTGATAGCTTCCCAATACAGTCTTTAGATAATGACCCGATTAGTATAATACAAGTGCTTCGTGAATATAGCATATTGAACAAATTAAAACCGTAAATACGTATTATTCGCATTAAGCAGAAACATGCATAATTATATAGTTCTTTAACCCTCGTTATAATATCGAGAGAAGGAGAGATACACAAGGGACTTGCATAAGTCCGTGATTACATGCACTGGAAATAATCTCGTTTTATTTTTTTTGTAAAATTAATCATAATAACAATTTGTAAATGGTAGCCAGTAAGGGACTTATATTGTTTTAGCAATACTCTGCTTGTTATATATATTTTTAATGAAAATTATGATTAAGGGATGGGCACTTACGACCCTTACTCAACAACATGTTGTTTACTATTTACTGCCATTCTGTATTGATATACCACCTCCTTTATTCCATTATTTGAATCCTTTATACACAGCATCCCTGACTGCCTCAGCACTTTGATTAGTTGTTATGGTTATTTAAAACGTTTAAAACAAATGTGAATGTTTACTTTAGAGTCTCAATAAATGGAGGCGATTTTGAAAGCAACGTGTCAAAAATAAGCAGCAAAGAAATACTATCTAACATATCATTTATCTTTGTGTAACCTCAGGTTAAACGCGAGACGGCGATTCACAGCTAACATTGTATGACTAGCGTCAGTAGTAATAATACTCCGGTTGCAACATTTTAATGTGGTCTAGACGCATGCATAATTACAATATGATTCATGTTTGACAAAAATGTGTAAAAATTGACAAAATTAATCTATGAATCATTTTGAAAGTGCTGCCTGTTGTATTCTTTAGTGTTGTATTTAATTTCATCACTGTGAACATTTTTATCTGTTATTTTGAAATCAAATTTTCAAAGAGACAAATTATGTGAATCACTCACGTTTGGGAATAATCAGTATTCACGATTGTCACTCCCCTGACAACATATTTACAACTATTTGAATTTGTAGGAAACGGCCGCATGAAAAGAGAAAGGCCAAGCGCTGTCAATTCTGTGAGATAATGGACCTATCGAGGTCTGAAGAGTCGACATTAGTCCATTCTCTCAAAGAATCTAATTCTTACCTGCTGCCTCCATCGCATGATCGTAAGAGGCGACTAAGCATGGGATCTTTTTTCTTCTTTCTAAATAACTTTCTTCTTCCTAATGTTTCCCTCGACAATGCCTCACTTTTGGTCATTTGTTGAGCGTTCGCCCCTTTGAGGAAGGATTTGGGTTCTGCCCCTTGGTCGAGACATACCAAAGTCTTTAAAAATGGTAGTTTATACTCTTGCTTAACGCTCAGCAATTTAGGAGTTGGACGACTGGTTCGCCCGTTGTCAGTATAATATGACTGGATGGGGCTTTCTGCTTGGTGTCTTCGGCAGTATGTTTCAGCAAGATAGCACTATGAAGTCGCCACCACTTCTCCGCTATCACAAGGAGACAAACACGAACATATCGCTGCCTCCAAAAATACACATGCATACACTACACGCATGCATCTTGCACACAGGGGAGGTCGTCCTTAAATGAACTTAGTTGTTAATAGGACGTTAAGCAAAATAAAACCAAACCAAAGAATCTACTTAAAACAGTTTTGTTTGTATTAATACTAGATACATGATTATGTTTATTATGAATTTTTATTGAGAAAAGCACTTATAATGAATTGCTAGAATGTGATTCATGCGTGATAGTATATTGGTACAAGTTAAGATAGCACTTGGTCAGTGCAAGTTAGACCAATTATTACTTAGGAGCCGAAATGTCATGCTTTCAGCATGGACTGGTTGGTGAATTTTAACAGAGAGCGAACTTCGGCGTTTCTCCTATTAAAGCTGTAGCAATGCATTCATCACAAGTATTTAGCTACAAAAAGGCTATGTTTGTAATGAACACGAACAGTATGCGCATTTGCGAGCATTCGAAAGCGTCTGTTTCATCGGTGTCCCTGTTCGTCTCTGTTCATCGAATCCCCTTCCATCCTAACCAAGATAGATTTAGTTTTCCGGACTTTCCAGTTGTCCTCCCTTTCAAGCATTTTCGAGTGGTTCCAGTCTGTGCTGTGGTTGTTGGTGTAAGCATGATCTGTAATGGTTGTAGTTCGTATTCGGTATATGTAGCTAATTTAATCGGAGAGTAAAAGAGCCAAAACCTAAACCAGCACTGGCTACAGTAAAATGATGTAGTTTCCAATAAAGAGAACTATAATCGGTACATAGGTTTGTCATTCCAATGAATTTATTGAATTGATTCTACTCCAAAGTATGGATTAATGTGTATGGTTATATAATGAATTATTCGAAATTTAAACGAGTAGACTTGTCCGTACCATCGATCAAACAAATAATAGTTTTAATGGTCGTTGTAATGTTTTCAAATTCACATTTTACACGAAAGTCCTTTGCATTAAATTGTTCTCGAAGATTTTCCTCCGAGTTCGCTTATTTTTTCATAGTCTATAACTATCGGAGATATTTCAATGGGCTTAACTCTTAAATTTAAACATAGATATATGTTTACATGTATGTGTCTAAGATCAAGTCCATGGAAATAGATAGATTAAAAGATTTCATATTTCCTCAAATCTAACTGGGTTGTTTGATCCATTGGCATAACCTGCATCTCTGAATCAACAGAAGCTACTTATAGCTGAAAAAATTAACTTTAACCTGCAAATAAACTACATTCTTGCTCATGTTTATCTCAATTGATCTATAAACCCATCTTCATTTATCATCAGGTCGGGCACATAGCATATTTATTAAATCAATAGAGCGAGTATTAATACGAAGAGTTGTGTATAGATATATATGCCTTGTTTAAATAGAAAGGGTTTTAAATTGTTTTCAGAGCATTATGGACGAGTCGAAAAAAACTCCCTGTGACAATGTATTTTTTGACAATGAAATATGTTCAAGCATAAGCGACAAATTCCTAGAAAGGGAAAAGTTGGTTGTTCTTAATGTTCCTGCTCTTAGCTATGGTACGTGTAAAGCTTTCCTCACAGTTTATGCGTCCTATAAAGGTTGTCTCTGTCGGAAGGTTCCAATTAATGACATTCATAATCGTTATGTATACTCTGCGATATCCCCAGGCCTTTCAGAACTTTGATTTGATACATGTAACTGTCCAATATAAGGCAAGCAGCTGTCCATTATTATACACAATAATTGACAGTTATTGCTTTATAACGGACAGCTGCAGGTAAATATGTTTACTTCGTTATGCATTCCAATATAATGTACAAAAAACAACAGTAAATGATGTCCCAGACGTGCCTTCAAATGCTTTTTGTTTGATCGTGCTTGAATGATTTTTACTTAAATATAATAGTTTACTAGTTAAATTTACAAGATCACTTAATGTCAATTCGATAAGGTAGTCGTTTTTTAGGTTTTACACTGAAACAGCGTTGCAAGTACATGATTGATTCGAAAACATCACAAGAATGCACATTGTTTATTGTGCAATATACAAGCTGGTTAACCAATGAAAAGTGCTGTTACATCTCCGAAGTTGTAGAATATGCAATTTTGCCCTACAACTACGAACGTTATTACTAATCTTATGTAAACAGGTGAACATACATATTCATATGCCCTACTTTTTGTTTTGTACATATAAAAGATAATAGCTGTTCTATATACCATCAATCATTCCAAAAAGAAAATACTTATCTGTGTTAAAATTCCTCCCGGTTTCTATTTTGATACAAATGTATATTTCATTAACATTTTTGGTTTTTATGACGTGCATCAACGATATAAAATGGAAACGTTTAATCACAAAAACAAGTGTCATCAAGATTTATATCTTTTCAAAGAGATAAAATGTTGACGAGTTAACGTATTCACCTCTAACTATGTTGCTTTATTTAGAAAATATATGATTGATAGACCAATCGTTGCAAATAAATCTTGTCAAAATTTATCGACTGAAATACATTTACCACAGCAAATTCTCAGTGTCTCAGAAATTCGCATAAATTTGTACTGCATCGAAATCAGAGTATGCAGATGCGTTATTGTGGTGGCGTAACTGTGTCATTGTTTTCCTAAAATTATTTTAAAACTTTCATGGTTAAAATTATCTTTATGGGTTTCAAGTACCTATGACATCGTGTCTCATTGTCTTGTTTTTGTAGCTTAACACCTCCACAAATGTTGAGTACGTGAAAATGCGTGACCGGATTGGGCTTATCAGCAGGAACCTGGACAGGCCGATCACCAAGGATACAGTGAATGTCCCGGATGGAGGTTATACAATTGTCAGGTTCCACGCGAAAAACCCAGGTACATTACATGTTAAACACTTTCTTAAAAGCACATTCTTTGAAACAGCTAATTTTCAATTTAAAGCTTTAAATTTGCTGTTGTTATTACAGATGTTACAAATATAAACAGTATGTGATTGTGTTATTTAACTTAACGGTAGGCGGGCCATAAGACCAATATATTATTGGGCTAATATCTTCGTTTTCGTACACTAACACATCTTTTCAAAACAACCATTAAGAGTATAATTTTAAGAGACTATTTTGGGGTATTCACCAGGTTGAATACCAACATCTAGATTCAGGTTCATCAAAACAATATGAGACAATATTCACCAGTATGAATACTCACATCTTTCGCGCAATTGCATGTCAGTCTGTTTGCTCTGTATGTGCAGGATTCTGGCTGCTTCATTGTCACATAGCCTTCCACATGGCGATGGGCATGAGTGTGGTCATCCAGGTGGGTGAGGTGGAGCAGATGCCAGCGCCTCCTAGGAATTTCCCACGCTGTGGAGACTGGACACCGGAAACCCAGCAGATAGAGGAGTACCCTGAATGTGGCCAGCAGTCCACGGCCTTCCCTATGGTCATGGGGAGTGACGTAGCGAATTCCTACTATGACTCTACCGTCCAGCCAGTACTTATCTTTATTTCTCTCATATTATCTCTTGTAAATAGTGTGACACAGACTAATGGATAGAAAAGACACTTACATTTATATTTTTCGATCGTCGATCCTGTTCAAATAGTTACACAGACAAATAACTTCAGAAATCCGAACTTGACCATACTTCTATCGTCTATTTTGCTTGAAGCGCGACAAAGACCTATTTAAGACCTAGAAATCCGAACTTGTATATATTCCTATCTTGTTGAAAACCATGCCACAGACATGTAAGACCCAGAAATCCGAAATCCGAATTCCTATAGTCTATGTTGTTTGAAGCATGACATAACATATATAAGCACAAGAAATCCGGTCTTGTCTATGTTCCGATCGTCTATGTTGTTTGAAGCGCGACACAGACATATTTAAGACCCAGAAATCCGAACTTATATATATATACCTTTCGTCTATTGTGTTTAAAGCGCAACACAGACATATTAAAGACCCTGAAATCCGAACTTGTCTTTATTCCGATCGTCTTTTTTGTTTAAAGCGTAACTCGGCATATATAAGACCCAGAAATCCGAACTTGTATAACTTATATTAACCGATAGGGTTTCCTGATGTCTTGATAAAATATTGAGACTTTTTTTTCGGTCGTCTGTCTAGTTTACAGTGCGATACAAACTTTTTATAAGACGAGATATGTTTACTTACTTTTATTTTTAGATAGTTCATCTCGATGTGGTTGCGTCACAGAAATCCCATCTCTGATTTTCACATTTAGGTGTTATCACAATGAAATCCTCAAAACATTAAATCTTTACTATTTAATGTCGAATGACATTTCTTTATATGACGATCACGTTGTCGCAATTTGTTTATTAATGTGTTTTATAATATGTACATATATATATACAGGAAATATATCTCAACAGCTCATATTATATACATTATCATTTATATAGCTACAACTTTTCTTTCAAAATGTTCTTTTTTTCTTTGAGTTCCGTTAATTTTTACTTTGAAATTATATACATTGTTGAACATGAAATCCATTGAAAATATCTTTTTTCTTCTGTGAACTGGATTTTGTTAATGTTGCTATATACACATGTTTATCATTTGAATGTTATGACATTACTGTAAACGTACTTATTTTAGCGGTGATAATATTTTAGCGATTTGTTTGCTAATTTAAAAGCGGTAAATTATTATATCCGCTATCTATATTAATTAATCACAATATATTGCTATATTTGACATGTGTAACTCTAAATCATGATTTGTGCGGGTTTAATCATTGCCGCCCATGCGCGAAAATATGAATCCTCTAATATAAGTACGTTTTCAGTATACATTATTTGTGTGTTTTAGAGGCTATACTCTGTTGGCACCGCGATAACAGGCTTGTGTAGTGTTGTCTATATTAAACGTGTCATCATTATCGCCGTGTTGTGTATCATTTCATCCTACAGTAGTTTGCATGGTTTTGAGGTAAAGAGCACCACTTCATCTGTAATAATCGTTTTGTTTTTTATCTTTCAAATTTCGACAAAAGCAATGAAACATTTTAATTTTGGTGGTACCCTTTACTTTAAACAATTGGTGAAAGTGTATGATTAGATCATTTAGGTTCAAATACTGTAGATATCTTTGATTTTGCCTAATGTTTATTTTTGGCGTAAATTTACGTTATAAATGTATCGAGAACTCCAGTATTACATAACCGAAGACAAACAAATAAAATGAATCGCGAAATAATCCATTCGCGATTAAGTGCAAAAATGTGTGTTCCTGCGGAAATAAGATGTTCGCGAATAAAAGTAATATACAGTTGGGGATGGAACACACGTGTACCAATACATTCAGACAAGAGAATGGTGTTCACAACTTTCTGTCCATCACTATCTACACATGAATTGATGAAGGTTAGTTATATAAATTATCTGTGTTTCCCTTACCAGTGAGTTGCATCGTGATGATGGACATTCTGAGAGGTATTGAACGTCAACATCACTAACCATGGCCATTAATTAACACTTAATAATAATTTGGTCATATTAATTTTAAGCTCCATTAATCACTAACTTCAATCTCAGGATTTGTATCAACCATTTCACCACAGAAGACCATGATGGACCCCTCGATAGCAATGCATGGTAGAGTCTACTAAAGTTACATAAGGGTGAAAGGGTTAAATCTCAGAAATGACTAACATGGTGGTAGTTGCGTGCTGTCGTAGTGATAGGGATCAAACCCAGACAGAATTAAAGTACGAATAAGAGGGAATAATGATGTATATTTTATAGCTCAAAATATATCTGTCATTGGTTAGATAGCCATCCATTCAAAAGTGCAATATTAGGTCATGTGTTTATGGTTGTTTCCACCGAAATGGCACTAATGACCAATGGGAGCAATGTTCGTGTCGCTGAAGTTTCCTGTAGCGGAGGAGAGATTGCAACGCATATCTAACATGACAGTTGATCTGTCCAGACCGTAGTTTATACCAGCCTGCAATAATTCTTAGAACTACAGGTCAATAGTTACACGTCATTAGTCCCTGTAAACAGCACAAGTGATGGACTCCAATAGGAAAAATATCGAGGCGGATCAATTCTACAGTTCAATTCTGAACTGAGCCTAGTTTCTTGAGTTGTCTGTTCTACTTCTTTCTTGTCTTATCTCGCTCTTTGGGATTTGTACATTTCGTGCGCATATTTTTCTGTACTAATTGCCAAAGGAATTATTTTTTCGAATTTCATCGAAATCGAGTTACATATCTTTTCCATGACGATTCAGAGATATTCCATTGAAACTCGCTAAGAAATCGTCCAAAAAGTAAATAAGCAAATGAACCTGACAACGGGGGCCAAAAAAAGACATTCAAACACACTCGTGCTCTCTCAAGTTAAATATATACAAGGATCATATAGAATGTCATGATACTTGTCTTCCTCATGCCATGTATAAGGTTATCAGAATGTAAATATTGACATACCTCAATATGCACCTTGATATTCCTTGATGCTCTAGTATTCTAAACTGTTGACTTGTTGGTCAACGTTAAAATTTTGTTCAGTAGCTGTTGTTTAAGATTTTGTCTTGCTGTTTCTCCTGTTCTTTTTCCAGTTTCTGTGTGACTTTCCTACTACGCTAATATTTGTTAACTGCTAAGGGAGATAAATCTGTGGACTCGGTTACCTTGGAAGTCTTCTTTTCACTTCATGTGCATAGTCTGTCATGATGTTTTGGTTATGGATATAGTTTATAGTGTTTCATGTCCAATCACACGGTGGAGGTTATATGCATCTATCTTGTCATTTCACATGGTGGCGGCGAAATATCTGTATGACTTGTGAGTATGGTAAAAAGACCATACTCATTACCCCTACTTCACTTACCTTAAGTTTCCGTCTTTCAGCACTATATCTCCAACTTCAACCCTCCGCAACCAAATCTGAGTTCTCAGTCCAGTGTAAACGCTACAGCTAAGAACATGCGAATGCAGATGTTCAACATGTTCCTTTCCGGCAACAATGGTAGCCCTACAAGACCGCGAGGTTTGAAATGGACTAAGAGTAGCGCCGCGTCATCGCCATCACTTGATGTTCGACCCAGACGTACAGGCCGTAAAGCACGCACCGATCACCATGACGACCGCGCTGACCGTGTTTTGTCCACGAACCCCCTGTTACATCCGTAAAGTGGACGGTAGTTACGTCTGTCAATGTCTGGGAATCGATCTTGGACCAAATTTTACAAGGAATCATTATGTCCTTGTTCTTCATTTGACCAGACGCCACCATTGCAGAGGGAAAGCGGGCTGACCAGTACGTGTCTGACGTCATCAGAGCACGGCCCCGCTTTGCCACAACTAGCACGCGCCTTGTCCCACGGATTAAGGGACACTTTTGTAAGATGGTTCACATCCAAGTAGTTACCGTTGAATTGCTCACAGATTTAATCTCGGCAGTTTGTTGGAAATGATATTTCAGCTTCATTGTTCTTAGTTAAGAATGCTGAATTTGAATTAAATTTATTGTTGAAAATATTTAGTAAAACTAGTTTTATTTTGTGTGTTATTTGTTTATTTTATATGTGCCATATCAATATCTTAATAGCAAACAAACTTATAAGAAACCATCATCACCTTTCTCCAGTGTCATAGTCTTTTCCATTTGAGGAGCTTATAAACACTACAGATATTTTTTTCGATTTGCTATTATGAATTTATAATGTTAATATTTTGAATTCAAATTGGTAAATACAGCAATGCCTACATAGACAGAAAATCAGTACTTTTTTATTCATGAAGGAAGCAAATTTCTTTACGCCATTAGTATCCTTAACGTTGATAACGATAGTGGAACTAGGTACTGGTTCTTAATATTTCCTGGAATTATTTCTGGCTTAACAATGCCAAACGTTAGGTTTTGACTTCAATGGTTACTAAATTATTTTCAAAATACATATTAACGAAAGTTGCACATCGAATTATTAATGTTTATCTTGTTAATCCAGTTTTATTTAAATAATTTCCAAAAAAAAAGTGAAAAATTATCAAGCTTAAGAAGCTCGATTTGAAAAAGACCAGGGCCCAGTTGTTCAAAAGATGATTAACGTAATCACTGTTTAACAATATTTTTCAACTTTTAATAATTTTATCAATAAACAAGGTAAAAACTCGTAATTTTATATGTTCATTCACTCTACTAAATACTTGATATCTGGAAAGTTTCAACTCAGTTAATAGATGTATTGCAAAGATACAAAAAAATATTGAAATTAGCACTAATCACTGATTAAGCTAATCACTCTTTGAACAACTGGGCACAGAATTATCAAATGACCACGCTTTATATTTCATGGTTTTAACCAATCACAAGGAAGAAAGATGTCAATAGAACGGCATAAGGCATTGACCAGTAGGAGGCTGCTATGTTGCTACTGAGGAAAGGTAATATGACATCAGCCGGCATGTTGTTCACTAAGTTTGCTAACATATCACTATTTAAATGAACGTCACTGTCAGGATGTGAAGCTGTTGAAGTCGTTTTTGAAATGTTTATCATTCGAGATCATAACATTATCATTCCATCTTATAAATTAATTTAGCTAGTATCTTGTCTCAATCCAAATAACCCGTGTATGAAGTCGGCTTCATATTGAAGAAATAATCAGCATATAGTTATACGTCATTGGAGTTGAAAGCATCAACAACAGCTCTATTGAACAGAGAAACAATCATTTTTCTTGTAAGTATTGTGTGGTATTGTTAGTGGAAGTACTTGAGTCTGCTTTCGCCAGTTTTTAAATGAACCTTATCTTTCTGACAAGATTTAAGGCTAGCACGAAGAGTGTTGGTAATGTCTCGAAATGAAACGTTTTAACAGAAGCTTTTTGACGATGATGGAAATTCCAGATATTCTTTAGAATATTTCAAATTTGATTGATGCTGCTACTTAAAAACTAGTAGCACAGTGTGTTTTCTGTCCTTACTGCGATAAATGTGGCAGTTGAAAATATGTAAAATAGACTGTTTAACAAGAAGAGGATAAGTTTGTAACGGCTTTTCTGTGATAAAATGAAGGTAACTGAGCGTGGATGTCGGTATGTGATGCACCAGAAATTTAGAGTACAGATCTTGGTTGGGCAATATGTTGTTCTATAAAATTTCTATGGGAGTTAAACGGATTGACAAACTAGAGCTCTTGTGCAGTAACCGGTGGTTTATATAAAATTATTTACAGCGGAAGATAAAATGCTACTTAAAGCTTCTATAAATAAAAACTCGTCATGTAGGTTGGATACGGACAATATGGAAGTTTTGATTTTTGCTCTAATTAGACATTTTGAAATGTCCAAAACAGTTTTATAGGTTAAACTTAGAAAAGGTCTCAGTGTGCGCGAGAATTTCTAGGTTATTCTTTGACAGAATCCAAATAAAAACTAGTATCAAAAATAGCGTTCAATAGGCGGATAATATTGCTCTGTATTTTGGATCCTTTGCAAAACTTTAACAATAGTATCATGTATAATTTTACCGAAATGATAACAGAAAGGATTTTGTTCTAAGATATTGACTGTTTTCTACCTTTCAAGCAGAGAAGTAGACGCGATAGTACGCATAATGAAATGTGTCAACTTTTCGAGGCAGTCCACCCCATTACCAAGACATAATAATGGAACAGTTATGTATCGCAGAGAAAAGCAATTAACCCGAACCAGTAACACATCTCAAAATATCAATCAGAAAAATTATCGAATTACTACTGAATTATATTGATTTTCAGGTATATCTCTTTGGCCGATTTGAAGCCTAGGGTTTTTATAAATGAAAAATCAAAAGGAACACAAATATGACTTCTGTTACATGGGCGCTAACACTGAGCCAAAATAGTCAGTCTTCTTTTAAATATCGCTGTTACCCCCTGGAAAAAAACCCGGACGAGGTCATGAGAAGGAGTTTGTCAGCCAGTAAAATACTAGCCGCTTTCTATTTTTGGACATCAATATGTAAAACAATATACATACCTTCACCTGTGCCTTAAATGTAACCTTCAAACATCAAGTCTGAACCGTGTTTATATTTTGCCTTAAAATTTGGTTGTCCTTGGTCAGTTCAAATTGGCTCAAAGGGTTCGCCTTACACACCTGCAAACAGCAATACCAATCGATAATCAGAAGTTAATAGCGTTACAGGTACATTTTCATTGTAATGTTTAATTACACAATTTCGTATTTAAGTAATGATTGCAATATAGTTACATGTTATCTTTACCCCAGACATGGGTTTTGAGCTTATGCCTTGGCGCGGCGTCCGTCGTCCGGCGTCAATATTTTACTTTAAACAACTTTTTAATAACCAAAAGGCCCAGGGTGATGGTATTTGGCCAGTAGCATGCTGGGATAAAGGGCTACCAAGTTAGTTCAAATAAATGACCTTCAGTCATATTCAAGGTCGCAAGAGTCAGATTTGTTTAAAATATTTTAACGACTTCTTTTGAATATCCATGAGGCCCAGATTGTTGATATTTGGCCAGTGACATGCTTTGATGAAGGGCAATCAAGAGTATTTTTTTCATTTGAATGACCTTGAACTACTTTCAAGGTTACATTTGGTCAAATAAAAGACCTAATCTCAATAAACAAAAGATTTAGGGTGGTGATATTTTGCAAGTTCTATGCTGAGATGAAGGGTAAAACATGTTCAACATAATGACTATGTTCGGCTTTCAAGCACAAAATGGTGGTTTTTTTTTAATCTTTGAACGGGTTCTTTTGAATGACTTCAAAGCAATAAGTACTGATATGTTTCCTGTAGCTTTACTTTCGATCACCTTTAAGGGGGAGCTACGTATACGTTTGCCATTGGTATGAACAGGCTAATTTTTCATGTGTAAATTCAAGAGCAACAACCTCCGTACCGCACTTCAATTGTGTCTGTACATTTCATTTGTGAATCAACAATTCACAATTTCATGTTTTTTTCCCCAAAAGTGTATTTTTTTAAAGAATAAAAAGTGTGTTTTGTAATTATTTATGGTTGCATCAACACAGCTTTTATTAAAAGATTAAACATTATTACATATACATAATTCATTACTCGGATATATACGGAATGGAAACCTCCAAAAATTCTTCCTTAAAAGGAATATTTAGATAATACTAGAGAGGCAACTGATAAATATGCACCATTTCACACAGTGGCCCGGATCGAGGGATTCGACATGCAAGGCTCAGACACCAACGGCAAAGTAATCGTTATTTGCCCCAACCAAGTTACCGATTTCCTATCAGACAGCAGCGACATGACCATACTTATTATGAGGAATGCAGCTTGACGACCTTGTTTTGTAAACTTTTTCAAATAGGGCGATATTGTCATCCCTTTATAGAAGAATCTGTTGTTCGAGTTCGGGACCTGCATTTCATATCAAGTGAGATTTGTGAATGGCTTTAGCGAGGCATTAAATATCAACCTGGAAATGCATGAACCAGCTTCATCTTTGAAGAATGTACAGAGTAACATAGGGTTTGATATGGATATTGTTTGTTCTCTCCCCTGAGCTAGTTGGCCATCAGTAGCCAACGAGTGGTTGAGGAGACCTCGCTTGTTTGGCTGGCCAGACAAAACACTAATTCATCATATTTCACAAAGTGGTTGTCATGTTGTTCCTGTAGAGGATAAAACATCTGCTGACTTTCAAACATGAACAGTATTTAGTATATGGATTTCTCAAGTGTTTCCCGAAACAAATATCTGGAAAATTGGAAGAGATTATAAGGGATGAAGATATTCTTACATCTTATATCATAAAAACAGTTATATTATTTGCAGTGGAAAATACACCCTTTCCCTTCTGGAAAGAACAAAATACATTCTTATGTTTCATGCATTGTTTACATATCATGATTACATGGATAGATGCAGGACACTGCCCCAATTACTTCATTATGGGAAACAACATGTTTCATGGAAAGGTTCTTGGTGAAAATCAACAAAAACTCCTTCGGTTTCTTAGGGAAATATACGATATCAAATGGATGTGTTTTTTCGTTGGAACATCTATGCAGCCATCTATTGGAGTGTGTATTGAGGGTGTGTTGAATGGAGAATGGGAAGGCATACTACTTTCACCAAAAGATATAGAGTATGAATGTGACATTGCCATATTCCAACCTATGCTTATTGGGCGATGCTCTCAATCATTGGCTCTGCTATGTAAATAAAATTCTGACATCGATGAGTTTATAGCTTACCACCAAATAGTAATATGCTTGTCTTTAAAACGGATGGAGATTTTCGGGCAACACATTGCTGCAAGAGGCAATAAAGAGAAATACAAGTCTCTTAGGAAATGCAGAAACTTTCTGATGCAACATGCATATGTGAATACAAGTCCGGGACAGTTAGTTTTGGCAACATACTACTATCACACTGGGAATTACATGAAAGCACTTGGGATTTGTGGGAACATGATATCATCGTTAAAACTATTTGTTGATGTTTATTCACAGGGTAAGGAAAACGAAAGGTACAAACATCAGTATTGGGAACGTGGATACCCTCTACTAAAAAAATCAGGAGATAATCGTATCAGTTTTAGGATTCACAAGAGAAGTTGCCGAGTTCTGCCCATCCCAACTGCATGAAGAGTTATTAAAAGTATTATTGATCTTCTCATCCCTCAACTTCCCTATGCCGTTTTCCTCTCTTTTCTGTGCTACCACGAGCTTGGCGATGCCAGAAGACGCGACGCAGCATTGATCCACCTTCGAGCGGTAAAGTATGATGAGGAACAAGGAGGAGCTGTGTTGAAGATAGTTCACAATCTCTTAGGGATTTGCTATGAAACGAGAGGGGATATCCGCCGAGCCATCAGTGAATATAAGGGATCGCTTATTGGCGGAAAAGCTTTACAGCAGTGTAATCCAGCCAAGGAAAAGATTGAACGTTTGAAACATTTAAAATAGAAACTGTCGAAGAACTGACCGACTTAGGGACTCTCTTTGTAAGGACCCGTTAGAGAACGCTGTATAAACCCAAATATGTACATCTCTGAAGATCACCTTTGTTTGTACATAATGTGTACCCTTGGGGTTCAGCATGTATTGTTCATGTCGTTTTGTATATTATGACGTGGCATGTATTGTCTAGATAATGTAGATTCCGTCAGTTACATCAATATCAATTTCATCCATTGTGTGTTAATTTTGTCCGAAGTTGTGTTTCATTCATTTTGGGACTGATCTCAAAAACAAGACGACTGTCAGATAGCCATCTTTGATTTTGAGAGCTCAAGTTCGTTATCGACATTCCAAAATAAGTAACTGGCGGTTCTTTTCCTTTCTCAAATTTCATATGCAGACTGATTTGAAAAAATCCACTGAGGCCGCCAGCAAGCCATCTTGCATTTTGGAAGTTAAAGATTGCCTTCATTATTAACAAGGAAGTCCTTGACAGATTTTTTTCAAGGCAGCCATCTTGGATTTTGAGAGTTCAATTTTGTTTCGGCTTTTTCTCAAGAGGTACTTGATAGATCTTTTATCAAATTTCATATGTAAGTTCCCATGGTCATAAATTGTTTCAATTGACAATGATCTGTCAAAAATATTATTTCTTTTTGTAAAACATTCATTATCTTACTTTAAAAATAAAACGTAAGTACAAAATGCATTTTTGCTAACTAGACTATAGTCCAACGGATAACAGAAAAGAGAAATGAAGGGAAACTATTAAACTTGCGTCGAGCTAATAAAGATCTGAGGATGGTTGGCGTCAAATTCCTCTTGGGTGTCTTGTTAAATGTTTGTCCAAATTGTTGTTGTTGTTGTCTTTTTTGTGATACTGGTTACTGCCCAATAGACCAAAAATAAGCATTGCAGTTTAACATGACCACATGAATCGCATGTAAGTGACCTTAAGTTGAACATGCCAGGAGACTGATACACATGTACTTTGAGACAGGTTAATTGTTTATTTGTAGTACAATATAAACGCTAAATGAAAGTATTTTGCTGACATGTAAACAATATGAGCAATTAAGATTTCCACCGCTATGGCATAATAGTATGACCTTGGGATTTTTAAATATAATATCGAAAATCGGAACCATCATTTTCAAAGACATTATTGCCCAATGGAAGCAGTCACAACTGGCCATGGTACGGATAAAATGCTTGATCTATGCACATTGACAAAACAAATTTTGTTTACTTTTTACTTTAAAGACTGACCGTATAAACGAAATGACCGACAGACCGCCATCTTGGATTTCGACAGCGAGTGTTGTTCATTTCAGAATATTTATTGTTCAGATTTTAGATACAAAGGAATTGGGCAACAGGCAAAGAATATGAGCGCCCTCTCCTTAAGGAGTGTTTGTTATCGCTATTTTTCAGAAAGTTTTCGCAGGATCTTACTCAAATTTTGAGTGTAGGTTTCCCTTAGTCTGTAGTTGTGCATGTTTACTTTTGAGACTGATTGGATAAACAAGATGGCCACAGGAAGTACTTACATGAGATCTTTCTGATATGATTGGATCTTTTTTCTCACGTTTAAAAAAATGTACTATCAAATATGTGAAATGGTGCATTTACTGTTCACATGACTTGATTAAACAGATAAGAAGAAAGATCAACGTGACATAGGATTAATGAAGATGGTACAATGGTGGGAGTCAAGGGATCTCTTTTTATTTGTTTATTCTCTCTTTGCAACCATATTAATCTTGATGAACAATTCGGGAGATATTGGAGATTGAGATAAAAAATTATACCAGGGACATTGGTTATCCTTTTGATCCATCGCAGACCCATTAATATATGCAGTCTACTAAAAATTAAATCACTCAAATATTTTATGTCCCATTATCATCCGAATTTAACCATGTATAAAATTTATAGATTACTGAAACATGCTGCAAATCCATTAGGTGTATTTGAATATCTTCATGCAGAACATGTGTACTTATCATTTTGATACTTGTCATTTTATTACAATGTAAGTATAAGTGCAATAAAAATCGACTTGTGTTAAGATTTGGTTTGGTTTTCTATTAATAGCTATGGTCATTTAAGGACGTGCCCGGTTTTGGTTGTGGAGGAAAGCCGGAGTTCCCGGGGAAAAACCTCCGACCGACGGCCATACCTGGCGACTGCCCCACTTAGGTCTCGAACCCGCGACCCATCGGTGGAGGGCTAGTGGTAGCAGAATGTCATACGCCTTAACCACTTGGTCACCCCGGCCCCAGAAGTATTAAGAAGTTTTTTTTCACAACCACAAAACAATCTATGAAGACACATTACAACATAAGACAACGTTACGTTTTACAATCCTTGACACAATGGTAACTTTGGCTATCCGTTAACAAGGTTGATCGTTTTACAATCCTGGATACCGTTTTTACCACAAACACATATTGTGTTTTGATAACTTTTGAGAAAATAAGAAATATATTTTTGTCATTTTCAAAACTTACATTTTTAAAGCTTTGCATGACAATTTTGTCATAGCAAGTCTACTCAAAGGTTACATGATAAGCACTTAAATCAGTCTAGAACAGGTCATATAGGTAAAATCTGTATATTTATTTTCAAAAATGAAAAAAGGAGAGAAAAGGAATCAATCCGAATATCATGTATGAATATTTGATATGAAATTAGAGATTGTAGACTAAAACAAACCACAACAGTAAAATTCAAACTTTTCCCTGGTTAGTTAAGTATCGTTCCTTATTCCACGTTTCACATTTTACTTTCCATTCAATAATATTAACAAATTATGCAAATAATATGTCATGTTGTTCAGGTTTAGTTTCCAATACAACTCAATCCCACGTTCTCCACAATCAATTAGGCCTACATGAAGACATGGTTAGTGTGTACGCTATGGATTTCTTTTACAGACATGGATCCTTAACTTCTAAAACAATGCCACTCGTTTCTCCATGAGAGTAATTATTTACTTACAGCATGCCATATATTACTGTGATTTTATTTCTGCTCGTTATATTCACGATCCGAAAACATACCTTATTTATAATCCCCAGATTTGACTTGTTCCGAAAGAGAATTAGTATGGCCTATTGATGGAGTTACAGAAAACAAAAAGAGGATACTGTGTCAACAAAACCATAATTCTAACTCGAAATCGATAAAACTAGGGCAAAATATGGTCAAAGAAAAGATTGAGATGGATACTATTGAAGTAGTACAAGAAGACGGAGACCCTTGAAAAAGTAAAAGCAGAAGAAGACCAGGTGTTCCGAAAGGGTGTCTTCTG
>JAULCA010431324.1:0-11386 GCA_032360845.1 Crassadoma gigantea
AATTCCAATCTAGTTATCAACATGTAATATCCAAAGTATCATTTGCCAATATAAACAATAATAAATTTTGCCTCCCCCTCCATCCTTCCCCAGGGGAAAACGTGAGACCCCAGGGTCATGAAATTCATGATTTTGGTAAAGCACCTTAAGACCCTTCCATCTATAAAGATTATTTTTGATTCTACCTTAACTGGATCTTGAGAAAAAGATTTTTGAAATTTTAGTCGTTCACAACTAGTAGCGATTTAAATGATTTACCTTTTATTTCCCCTTTTGGGTCTTGCCCCTCGAGCCCCGGGGGAGCCATACCCTCCATTTATACAAAGTTTGTTCTCCTACAGCCAGTTATGCTCCAGAACAAATCTGAGGAAAATCCATTCAAAAATTCACAACTAGTAGCGATTTAAATGATTTACCTCTATTTCCCCTATTGGGCCCCGCCCCTCTAGCCCCAGGGGAGCCACATCCTCCATTTATACAACGTTGGTTTTCCTTCAGCCAGTAATGCTCCAGACCAAATCTAAGCAAAATCCATTCAGTCGTTCACAACTAGTAGCGATTTAAAGGATTTACCTCTATTTCCCCTATTGGGCCCCGCCCCTCTGGCCCCAGGGGAGCCACATCCTCCATTTATACAACGTTGGTTCTCCTTCTGCCAGTAATGCTCCAGACCAAATCTGAGCAAAATCCATTTAGTCGTTTACAACAAATAGCAATTTAAAGGAAGTGTTGACGGACGACGGTTTTGTTTTTTTGTTTATTGGAATAAGGTCATCAATTTTTTTTCTACAAATTTGACCCCTGTCACCTTGAATATAATTCAAGGTCATTCATTTGAACAAACTTGGTGGCCCTTGATCCCAGCATGCTACTGACCAAATATCAACATTCTAGGCCTTATCATTTCAGAAGTCGCTTAAAGTTTTTAACAAATTTGACCCCTGTGACCTTGAATTTGGGCAAAGGTCATTCATTTGAACAAATTTGGTAGCCCTTAAATTACCCCCATCCTGCTCCTGACCAGATATCAACATTCTAGGCCTTCTAGTTATTCAGAAGATGTTGTTTAAAGATTTTAACATATTTGATCTCTGTGACCTTGAATATGGTCAAAGGCCATTCATGTGAACAAAATTGGTAGCCCTTTATCCCAGCATGCTACTGGCCAAATTCAGAAGAGGTTGTTTAAAGTAAAAAGTTGACGCCAGATGGACTACAGATGACAGACTATACAGATGACAGACCGACGACGGATGCTGCACCATACCATACCATCCCGCTCATGGACAAGACAGATATGGGCAACAATATATGTGGTGTCATCGACTATCTTAAACGAAGTTTTCTGACTAAGTAACCAAAGAATATTTCAGATGTTTGACAACAGACAATAGCGAAGTTTGCAAGCAACTTGCCTTTAATTCATCTCACTATTTCAGATATTCTAGTGACAAGGCCATGCAAGCAAGTGGTCGGCTTCGAGTGAGAATAGTATAGCCACCATTTTGACTGATTCTTTGACTGATCATGTGATGACTAAATTAGCCAAATCTCACGAAGTCTCGTATAAAGTGTGAAAGCACTTGTAAACAAAACAAGATGACCAAACAAAACCAGATACAGCGTCCCTGCCAAAACACATCTCTGGTATACAATATTCGTTTTTTTAAAAAAGAGATAATCGGTATCCCGTAAGATGATATGGCATGTATGGTAGTGAGCCTCGAGCAGTATCATTTCTGAAGCAACCTTTGCTGGCACGTGTGTATATTGACAAAAATATATAAATACTACGCCAACCAAATCACATCTATTGGTTCGGTATATCTGATTGTAATTTCAATAAAAAAAAATAAAAAATAAATAAAAATAATTTTTCAAACTTTAAAACATTAAAAGTACTCACAGTCATTACAATACATTAAGTAGCATAAATAAGAGCGGTTGAAACGGGGATTGTATCTAACTCGGAAGGTTTCAAATTTTGAATGTAGTGAGAGGCCAGAAATTATGTAATGTTTCCATTTCCTGCATGATATATGGTATACAAATTTAAGGTACATGTAATCCTTATAATGTTCAGGGAACCCTATAATATGATAATCTAGCTGTACCATTTCTTAGGACGGCAGGGGTCAAATCAACCTCATTCAATTAAGAAATGTTTGTTGTTTTTGCCCAAATATTGTACAATTCACTCAGGCAATTAGGGGGTATTAGCGTCTTAAAGCAAAAAATTAGATAATTTTCCCCTTTGGGGCCCAGCCTCCCTAGCCCCAGGGGTCGAACCAGCTTCATTTATTTAGGAAATGATTGCCCTCCCCAATGAAGTTTCAGAGCAAATTTGGTTAATATCGTCTCTGGTGTTTAGGAGATGTGTTTTAAAGCAAACTTTTAGCAAAGTTTCCCTTCAGGGCCCCGACGGTCCCCCTGGCCTCAGGGGTGGAACCAGTCTCATTTATTTAATCAAAGTACTGAAGGTACTGAAGGAGGCGATAATCAGATATTTGGACGTGGAAAACAATTAAATGTAAAAAGTGATATTTGAAATAAAGCAAATACAGATGCCAACATGTTATACATTCAAGAGTGTGTTCTTAGAATTAATAACCATAGCAACCCACTTATCAAACACTAAAACTTCTGATAATTACACGTAGGACTGTCTGATGGTGGCAGACTAACAACCCCAATTCCCGATTTAGTCTGCAGACCTGGGAACCCTTTTCAGTTCCTGTCGGTAGTTTTCAAGCTGATTGTCAGCAGTTTTGTGATGTTGTCAGTAGTTTCAAAGCGACATCAAAGGCCTCCCCTAGGACTATTGACAAACACATGGCCTATGTTAAAGCAAGTTTTTAAAAACGCTTGTTTTCAACTGATGTTTGTATGCATTTGTTAAAGCGTTTGTTTGACCTCCACTGATCACTTGCTCACAGAATGCTGATTAACGACAAATCAAGGAATGTATGCCAAAATTAACAGAAGAAATTTAACTTTAAGCAGACCTACCAAATTCACTTATTTTTCATTTTATTTATTTTTATGCATAATTCATATCCATAACAACAGAAAGAAAGTAAAACCAATGTAGTATTTTCATTTTGTTTTTATCTCCGTAGCAATTCCTTGTCAATCTGTAGTCTATATTTTTAAAGTGAAATTCGTAGCAAATAAGGACAATCCGTAGTTCCCAGGTGCAAGTCTAGTTCCCACTTTACTCGAAATATTTGTGAATGAATATAAATACAGTGTGTCCCAAAAGTGTCAGACCGTCGGTCAAATCCGACAAAAATTGATTTGGTTCGATATTTAATTATTAAATGCCTTCAGAAAGTCCGACCCGGTAGCGACTCAGGTTTTATAATTCATTATGGTAGGGCGATGAAAAGACGTTTAAGCAAGGAGGAGGTGAAGTACAGAGTGAAGGATAATGAAGAAAATCGACGGGAGAGGGTTCTCAATCCCAAATGGCAGGTGGGTTTGCCTTGGCCAACTTTTGACCATTCAGTACATGTGATGATGTGTAGTTACTGCATTGAGTACAATCGGAATGGCAATCTGAAAAAAAACCCAGCTGCTCCCAAAGCGAACATGTTTATTACTGGCTGTTTTAATAGAAAGGTCTCTGCAGTAGTTGATCACGAATATTCTTCTGAAAAGAACTTGGATTTGTCATTTTTAAAGAGAAGAATAAAGCTGCCGTCACGTATTCTTCAAACAGTTGTAACCGTTATATTGTATAACTGTAATATTGTTTTACTAAAATTTCATCAAAATACAAGTAAACAAAGCATGTGAATTACTGTTTTTTATTTTTATTCTAGTAAATCAAAACTCATCACTGTTACAGCAACATTATGGATAAGAATCTGCAAACAAGAGTACTGCATGGCGGAACAAGATAACCCGTCAAATGCCATATAGTGTTATGATTATTTAGCCCTGCACAAAGTTTCAAAGAATTACTGGACAAAAAATTAAATACTGAAATGTCACAAAGGGCAATAAATTTTGCAAATGTCGACGAATCAAAATTTTTTTCGGGGAGACACAACTTCATATCATGTAGATAATGTATACTAAGTTTCAAAGAGATCAGTTGAAAAATGTAGGAAAATCTAAGAAATCCATCCGGTCCTGTAACCTACCAGACTCTGTCTGACAGAATGTTCTGTGAATAAAAAAAAAAAATTCGCGAACACTGATAATTGAAACAATTATCAAAGTTTCACAACCGTATACATCTGTGTTGTGTGCATTATTTTAGAGAAGTTTGCATGAAAAGTGTAGGAAGTTGTCATACAAGATTCAGCTTTTGAACACAACTTTAGGGGACATAACTGCCACAAAAAAGTCATATCCAAGAGATAAGCCAAGGTGCACATTCAATATATGATAACTATATCCATTAATTTCGAAACCTTTTGATGAAAGTTGCAGTTATCCAGAAAAGTCCTAATGTTCATCTTTGTATATATCAGAACAATAATAGCCGTCATAAATTGCAAATTTTTGATTAGAGACCTAATGTGTACAACTATAAATTATGCCACTTATTGTCCTTTTTAACCAATCTGGCAGGCAGAAATTGTTATGTTCAGTGTCCTTGGTATATGTTTAGTCCCCTCGGTTTGTTTCATTTTCCTGTTGTTTTCTTTATCTTTATTGAAAGTATTACAGAGGTCTTGGTCATCATCTTGGCTGGCAATGGAAGCATTAGCTACATAAATTTTCTTCTAGATCTTCCATTGACTCTTCAAATTCTAATGCCATCAGCAAATTTGCCTTCGTTATTCTGAGATCTCTGTAGTCATCACCTACAGATACAACCAACTCCATGTCAGTCCCTGCTAAGGACAGGCCCTCAATCTGTTCCTCAAACTCCACCTCTGGGGCCTCCACTAGCTACAACAAAAAATATCAAATTACTAACACAAGTAAAGGAATCCCTGCATTCTGTTATGGCAATGCATCACACTAAATCTATAAAAGCTTAAACAGAAGAATGCTTACATTTAAAAAAAGAAAAATTACTTTGTTATGGACATAGCAATTATTTCAAACAACATATGACAGATTTCGTGATGTTCATGTACTGGGTATGATAGTTTAATACCTATACTTCTATTTGAAACTGTTAACATATACAAAATTTTGAACTTTCAAATTTGTCATTTAAACTATATTTTTAGATACTTAACACATTCAAGCAAGATGTTTACAATCAGTTACAAAAAATGTGACATGCCTACATTGGCTATTATGACTTGAAGGAATACTGCAAGGTACACCATTTCACAATGGTTTCTTGAAAATGAATTGCCCCATTTCTTTTATGAGATTCTCATGTTGTCGTAAAATCAAAATTCACCGAACACACATGGCGATCATTAACACCTCACGGTCAGAGAATTACTAAGCCCTTACTGCATAATTGATAGTAGTAATAGGACATACAACCAGCAACACATATCAGGGCAAAATGTGAAAATAAACAGTGCGCTTGCGAAGCATCACCTCATGGCTAGGTCCAATTGTTATCCAAAATTTTCACGCACATCGAAAAAAAACCACAGAGAAATAAACATAAATAGCAAAAATTGTGATATATCACTTACAATTTAAAGATCAATGCATTACACTCACACTTGACAGTAATAATGCGATAGACTTGCATATTCTTCATCCCCCCCCTCCCTCAGCCTTTATTCCCGTTTTCACAAATCAAGGACTTTTTACCGATAGGTCATCGACTTGCATTTTGTCAAATAAAAAACATAAACAGGCAAAATTCAAACTTCTAAGTATGATTGAAATGTTAATGAAAGAAATGAAGCAGAGCAAAACTTACCTTGATAATAAAGTTGTTGAAGTATTTTTGAACTCCAGCTTATAGATGGTATGACTCATCCAAAATGGCGGAATGAGGAAAAAATGCGCGTGACAGCACGCGGATTGTTGCGCTTACTAAACAAGTGAAAATTTAAAGTCCAATCTTCGAAGATACTCAATCTTCGAAGATACTCAATTTTTTTACCATGGTCATTTTTGTAAAAAAAATTGAATATTTGTATAAATTTCTTGCACATCTACTATGAACGACGTACTAAAAAAGTTGTCTGCCCAAGCATTTCAGTAAGAGCTAGCTAGGTTACCGCTAGATGTCTCAAATTCTGTACTTCCGCTGGAGTGAATGTACCTTTTTATGTAAAATGTACTTTATTTGTAGCCCTAATATCTTGCATAAATGCATACACAGTTCAACTACATCATGTGTGAATTAAAAAAAAGTGCAAAACGAACTGTGGAAGGAAATCAAATGGAAATAAGAATGAGAGATTGTGACGTTAAGCCCGCAGGTGATTTGTATATGGCAGGCGTAAAACGCCTCCATAAAAATGATTGCCCTCCCTACTGATGCTTCAGACTGAATTTGGTTGAAATCCTCTTTGGCATTTAGGAGGAGATACGTTTTAAAGCAAATTTAATTAAGTTCCCATTCAGGGCCCTCTGCCTTCATAGCCTCAGGGGTCGAACCAAACTCATTTATTTAAGAAAAGATTGCCCCTCCCTACTGATGCTTCAGATTATATTTGGTTGAAATCATCTCCAGTATTTAGGAAGAGATGCGTTTTAAAGCAAATTTAGCTAAGTTTCCCTTCATGGCCCTGCCCCCCTGACCTCAGGGGCCAACCCACCCTCATTTAATTATATTTAAGAAATGATTGCCCTCCCCTAGTGATGCTTAAGTCCAAATTTGGTTGAAATTCTCTTTGGCCTGTAGGAGTAGATACATGTAGATTTTTAAGAAAAAGTTGATGATGGACGATGACAGACGATGGACGACGGATGCTACACCATGGCATAAAAACATTAACACATGCTCATTAGCATATTGTTTAACAACAAGAGGCCCAGAGGGCCTGTATTGCTCACCTGGATATCCTCCAAATGAGATCAAAGGGAATAGGCCAGATCCCAATGCCAATCCTCGTTGCAATATATATTAGACTTTTCATGCCCAGCAATTTTATGACGGTTATTGGGTGGGGATCTCAACTGTTTCCAAGCTGTGAATCAGAAACTAGGTCCCTAGGGTTGTGGCCAGACCCCAAGATTAATTCTAATATCATGAGTGCCTTTGTTTCTTTGTTTATATTGATTTGGGGTAAGGACCATAACCATTTAAAAGTTATGACCCAGGGGTTCAGTCTGCAAGGGTGGGACAGACCCTGGGGTTGATTCTATTATCATGACTGCATTCATCTCTTTATGCCCAACAATAATCAATTGTATATATAGTTTTGGGGTGGGGATCTTCACTGTTTCAAAGTTATCCCAGAGGTTAAGTCTCCAAGGGTAGGGCAGACCCCAAGACCATCCTCGAAATATATGTGCATTCATCTCTTTATACTCAGCAATTGTATATATGGTTATAAAGTGAGGATCTCAACTGTTTCCAATCTGTGACTCAGAAGCTAGGTCCATGGGGGTTTGGTCAGTACCCAGGGTCTGTTCTAATATCATGACTGCATTCATCTCTTTATTCCCAGTATTTTTATATGTGGTTTTGGGGTGGGATCTCAACTGTTTCAAAGTTATGACCAAGGGACTATGTCTCCAAGGGTTGGGCAAGATGTACCGTTTAAACAGATTGGTTCCACTACATCGTAGGATGCTCCACACCAAATCTTTCCATTCGTACAGAAAAAGGATTTTAAAGAATAATTTACTATATTTCCCCTATGGGGCCTTATCCCTCAGGCCCCTTGGGTGTGTGGGGTGTGTGTGTTGGGGGAGGGGGGCAAGACCCACCATTTATACAAAATTGGTTCCCCTTTACCCAAGGATGCTCCAAACTAGTTATGGACCAAATCCTTTCATTCCTTAACAAAAACAATCAGAAGGATTTTAAAGAACTTGCTATATTTCTCCTGGGGGGGCCAGCCCTACGGTCTATACAAAATTGGCCCCTCCTCACCAAAGAATGCTTCAGACCAAATATAGAACAAATCCTTTCATTCCTACAGAATAAGAAGGATTTAAAAGAATTTAATATGTTTTACCTATAGGGCTCCGCCATTCAGGCCCCAGGGGGCCAGACCCATGATTGATACAAATTAGTTGCCCTTCACCCACCAAGAATTATTTAGACCAAAAATGGAACAAATCCTTTCATTCCTATAGAAGAAGGATTTTAAAGACTTTGCTAGGTTTCCCCTATTGGGCCCCTAGGGCCAGACCCATGATTGATACAAATTAGTAGCCCTTCACCCACCAAGGATTATTTAGACCAAAAATGGAACAAATCCTTTCATTCCTACAGAAGAAGGATTTTAAAGAATTTGCTAGGTTTCCCCTATTGGGTCCCACCCCTCAGGCTCCTGGGGGGGCAGACCTGCAGTTTATGCAAAATTGGTTTCCCTTCACCCAAGGATGTTTCAGACCAAATATGGAACAAATCCTTTTATTCCTACAGAAAAAGAAGGATTTTAAAGAATTTGCTTCGTTTTTCCTATTAGGCCCCGCCCCTCAGGCAGGCCCATCATTCATAAAATATTTGTTCCCCTTCAAAATCTGCTTGGCCATTCAGGACAAGAAGCATTTTAAAAGAAAAGTTGATGGACGGATGGATGCTACGGTATGTCCTTCAGGCCAGGTGAGCTAAAAAGGATAGTTCTCTGCTACAGTAGATAACTGTACCTGCTACAATCCCACCGGATGTAAATCCTACAGCACCCAGCACGATTGGTGTGGCCACCACCGCAGCCACTCCACCGAGAACAGACAGACCAATCTTCCCGAAAGACCAGGATCCTTTTGATGAACTTTTTGGTTCCTTTATATGACTGGTTGAACGTTTTGGACGATTCGGAGGTGGAGTGTTGGAAGAAACAGAATAACTGTTCTCTTCCTCAGAGTCAGAATCTTCCAGTTCCCTTTCCAACTCTACCTGAGCTCGTCGTAATTCTGACAATCTATACATCTTTTCTATCTTCTTGTTTGATACTGCTGCTTGAGCCCTGTTCAGTCTGAGCTTTCTTTTCTCTTCCTGTGCCTTGGCACTGCCCGTCATATTTGATAGTGTCTGTCTGTCAGTCATATTTGATAGTGACCGTTTCTGTATCAACTCTATACTTGGTCTCTGTAAAATAGAAAGTAATGTTATCGTAAACAAGTATGTATAATTATATCAAAGATGAAAAAAGTATGATTTATGAATCTGCTGTGTTGCTATATAAGACAATTTGGCATCACTTAACAACTACAGCAGCTGAGAAATCATATAAGGAGTGGGATGCCAAATATAATTTATCATTATTTGCCACACATTATGTTTAAATGTGTGATATGAGTTTACTTCATAAGTTTTACAGAGTCAAGAGCATACAAGAAAACATCTGTTATGAATGCAACATTGGTCATGTGGTTAACCTATAAATAGCAATTGTGACCTTTGTGTTTACCTTAGATCCAAGGAACACAAACAGTTTGTTTATGCTTAACCTTTGTATAAACTTTAATAAAAACCTGTTTAAAAAATGCAGTTGATCGAATCATGACATTAAGACATTAAGAATCTGGATAGGTTGGGAAGGGAGGGGATTGGAGAGATGTACATGGTAATGTACACTACCATAATTTTTATAACCCCTGGTGATGGAGGAATATAAAGAGGTTTTCATAGTACAGATAACACTTTCAAATAAGTCATGTCCCAATGTTTAATTCCTTTTTCACCACCATTTTAAACTATCATGGCACTTGTACCTTATTTTCTATGTTTATGACACGATTTTTTTCAACCCATTTTGCTCTCTATACCCCTTGAACATGTCATAGCAAAATCAAAAAGCTCAATATAGCCACCATAAAGTGGTTGAGATGAGCAGACTAGTCAGATCCTTTGATGTAATCAAAAGAATCTGTCAGTCACCTAACAGTAAAGATGGCTGCTGTGAAGTCGGGTGTTGCTACTCTGAAACTTCAAAAGACAGCTATCAACCTTTATAAATGGTTTATAAATGAGGTTTGACATCAGCAAAGTGCCAAGATCCGTGGTGTACATGATTGGTTGGAAGTGCAGTCATTTTTCACTAAAACAATCAACACTGCATGTTTCAGCACACACTGACCTCAATCTTATTAGTTTTCAAATATGAGAAGGATCTGTTTAGTTTCAACTAGAAATGTTTTTGATGCAGGAAAGTTAGGTTGAGTTGACATTTCGATATCGAGAGATTTCCTCCCTTCTCCTATATATATGAACATTGGGGTGTGTTTTTTACCAAACATCGATCTAAACCCCTAAAACATGTAAAAATTACTCTCAACACCTTATGTCTCTGAAAAATCTTAAACAATAGTCATAGCAATATAGCCAAATCGCTCATTTTTGGCCACACCCCTCAGCCCCTTAGGGGGTCCGCCCCACCATTTGTAGCTTTTTGAATCCCCACCACCTAGGGATGCTACCAGCCAAATATGAGTGATATCCATTACATAGTTCCAGAGAAGAAGTTGTTTATAGTATATAGCCAAATTGCTCCCTTTTGACCCCGCCCCTCAGCCCCACCATTTGTAGCTTTCTGAATCCCCACCACCTAGGGATGCTTCCAGTCAAATAAGGTTAAATTCCAATCAGTGATTAAAAAGGAGAAGTTGTTTTTGTGAAATTGTTGACAGACGGACGCCACGGTATGGCATAAGTTCAACCTTGGTCCTTCAAACCAGGGCCCGTATTTATTAAACCGTTCTCATGCTCAAGCATGGATTTCATGCTCAAGCCAAATTTATTGTTTCCTCTATAAATTTATAAGACAAATCATATTTTGTAAATAGTTTGGGGAATTATTGAAATGATTTAAAGCAGAGTTTTTTTTCAATGTCTACATTTGGCTTTCTGATTGTTTGACATGATTAAAGCGAGTTTCAAGAAAGATGGTTTGAGCCTAGAATCCATGCTTGAGCACGAGAACGGTTTCATGAATACGGGCCCAGGTGAGCTAATAACCTGTTGTTTACAGTGGCATTCTCCAATTGCACTAAGTTGTTAACAATCATTTAATACACGGTTAATCTGAGCAACTCTCTCTCTTTCCCTTCTCTTTCCTATCCTTCCCTCTCCTTTTGTCTGTTTTTACTCATGTACTCAGCGTACTTTCTCTAATATTACAGTCATGATAAAACATGTGGTCTTCAAATCTCATTTGTATTTATTTCTTCAACTGGAGATGGATTTACAAAGTTTTTACTTGTTTCCAAATTCAATTTCAACAATTGTGTATTGCTTTTTATTACATACTTACTAATAAATACATGAATTTTGTATAAGCGATGCGACACAATTGCTTTAACTTCACCCATGTCAGCCTTCGCTGTATCA
>JAULCA010431335.1:0-11386 GCA_032360845.1 Crassadoma gigantea
AGGTGACTGCACACTGATATGCTTTAACACTTGAATTTTTTACCTTGTCCTTTATGTAATGAGTAATTAGAAAAAAAGAAAGAAAATAATGTGGTTATTGTATATACAGTAATTACCATGCGTTGAATATAATATTGACGTCACATTCCTATCCTCCTTCAACTACATGAATTTTTCCCTCAGCTGAAATATACATTTGTACTTCCATGTAGAAACATAGAACATATGAGTTTACTGTGTGATTATTTAGCATTACTCTGTTCTATTACAAATGTAGCATAGTCCTACCAGTGTCATCGAAATGTTACGAATTCGTCTAGATCAGCTCTTCCATCTGTCCATCCCCCTTTTTCGGTAGCAAAGGAGTGTCCACCTGAGTCAAAAGCAGACGCATTACCAACACGTGCTGGCGTAATTGTAAGCGTTGCGACAGGAAAAGTATTTGACTTTGTACCCCCAGCTGTAGCTGCTGTATAACACGGAGGAACATGGGTTCATTGTTGCTTTGTATGCAGGGGGTTTAGGCAATTATCCTGTCAAAAGATGGCTTTTGTATATAACGTATTGTGGTGACAAAGATGAGATGGTTGCCCATATCAACCAATTGTTGCAGTGAACTTCAGTGTTGCAGACGGCTATTTCTACAATTACTATGGCAACCAATGATCCAGGTCCGAAACCTGCTATCCATGAAACTGTAAAACGAAGAACGTGTTATAGGATACAGTACAATCTATACGTTACGTAGAGACACAAAAATGAAACACAATTGTTCGCCTTGCGCCCTGCTCGGCATGAACTCGATATTTCTGGCATCTAATTGCTTTGCCAAAATATTAACTGCAACCCTGATAATTGCACCGTCGCTGTCTCCTCAAGAAAAGAGATGTTTAATTAATCAAATTGATATTACAAAAACTACTGAACATATTTATCACGATCGTTAGCCCGTATGTTACATGAGGTGTGGAGGTTTCAATTCGGGAGGAACTGGAGTACCCAGAGAAAACCAACGTGGTGGGGCATGTGACCCCATACCTGATCACGTCCGATCGGGGAAACCCGACCGCCATAGTAAAAGGTGAGTGCACTATCTTGTTGTTTAAGAAGTCAATTTATGTAACATACAATTATATCTATATTAAACGCAAGTGTGTTCTTATATCAGAGCAAATCAAACATGGTGATGAGTGATGCGACATAAGCATGGATAATTGGAAGGAGACAACAAGATATAGTCCTTGTTAAAGTACACAAGTATATGTTTTAGACAATTGCATTTCACATAGAGTCGAGCGTACAAAATTAGAATATATTCAGACAATATATACCGAATGTTACATATTGATAACACTAAACTGACTGAATCTTCTACCACATCACAACACAATGATAAAATATACCACAGCGTAAACACAAAAGGAAAAATATACCACAAATTTATTATGAAAGGACAATTACACATACAGAGTAAGTTGTTAAAAACTGTGTTTTGACTTTTACGTTAACTTTAATGTTTTTAATGAAGTGTCATAGGGTACAATTTATTTGAATAACTCCATTCGCCTGAACACCATAAAAGTTTCCAATGTGTCTGTTGTGTATAGCCTGGTATAAATATATACTTTATATAGTTGTATGTGCGCAGTTTGATTGCTAAACATTATGACCTTGTGATACTGATCAAATAGGTTCACATCTGACAGTCTAGAACCACTGTCTGATTTAACAGCATTGTACTTACATTAAAATCTAGGTTAAAGGTTCCAAATGAGTTGACATTTTAGTAGATACTGTGACGTCGGATCGGCGATAGCATTGTTCTTTTCCTGTGAGGTGATAAGGTGCCTAAAAACCGTTTTTGCGAACTGAATTTAACGTGGTATTTATACTTCCTTGATCCTTTTTATATGAAAATTCAATATATTTAGGAATTCCAGTTTTTGTTGTATGATTCTTAACGAAACTATTTATATCAAGTGTTGATAACACTTGGTATTCATTCCGAGCCGACTCAAAATCATACTTGTTATATATCTTTATTGATATAAAACACCATATAATTTTATTATAGTATAAATATGCTGATAGGTTTGTATATATGTCTCATCTGACCTCTTCTAATAATCCTGGAAATTTATAGGCTTCCAATACTTCAAAAAAACACATCCGAATTCATTACCGAGTATAATAATTTAACCTCTTCCAAATACACCATTATAAAAAAGATATAACAAAAATAACGCATACATGTCATGAAGTAATTTCAGTACATTTTCTTTTAATTACTGCTCAATGGCGTCTATGACAACATAGTCATACATCTTCTTACAAGAAAAAACGATAGCATCAACATTCCGAAAGCTGGAAAACATACTTGTTAGCAAACCCATTATGGAAATCATTGCTATACTTCGGTGGCATTACGTTGGGAAGACCAATTAAATGTTCGAACACTGGTCAATAGTGTCCAAATGATCATGTCTTTTCGAAATGTTGTGTTGGCGGTAGGGAATTCACAATTATATTGTCAGGTGTTGCTCTTGGCATTGCATTGTCCGCTGCCACTGGTAGGATTCGTCGGTTCATGTCCTGCATCCCTATAGCTTGCGGGTTCTGGTAGGTAACGACCTGATACGTTGGCGGTGGTACAAACTGTGCAGGAACTACCTGAAAGTGGTTCTGTGGCCTTTGAGTCATCCAGACAGGTTGCTGATGCTGGCCATAGTTAAGTCGGATGAAAGACACCTGGTTCTTCGACTTGCACACACCACAGAGGAACAGGATCAGAACAACGCCCAAAATGGTTATTAATGCTGCCAAAACTATTCCAACAACCATCCAGATAGCTAAATGAATAAAGCATAAAATGAAAAGATATGTCTGAATTAAAATAAATGAGAAACATTCAACGAGGTATAAACAAGCAAGGCTTTGCTCAGGTTTAGTGAATTGTCTGAAAAAGAAGCCACTCTGATACTGTATAACATGAAATGTTTATGGCTATTTTCGTTCGTGGTTTGGAGCTTTCAAATAATTCTGTGAGTTCAAACTGTCCTGGTAAGCCCGTACAACGAAATGTATTAATTTTCGATGTTAACCACGTGCAAAGAAATTTATCCACCGTTCCAAAATTCAGTTTTTTGGTCAAACATCGAATCATATTTGCAGTATGATTTAGAATGACAACGAGTCACACTTCTTTGCTCATGTTAAACTATCTAGAATAATTTACCGTTTCACTTCATTGGTCTCATACTTACTCATTTCTTATCATATTTATACAACAGATTGATAACACAGTCATGGTTATACCTTTATTTTAAATGAATTGTTCAATTATCATAAAATATTCGTTTTTGAATCACTGAGTTATGTCACATGGAAATGTGAAATCGTTATATAAACTAGAATAGGAACACGGTCTGATGGAATCTGGAATAGTAAATTTATCGCCGAAGCCGATTCATGGTGCTTGTCTCGTTTGATTCCACAATCAGCTTTCGAGACGAACATCACTGACCACTGACAGTTTTGATTAAGTTAACGATCGTACTATTTAATGATATTTGACATGACCAGATGAAGTTTCTGGTCCGATTTGTTTATTACATACATATTTAGCAGCTATCCTGTATGATGTTACAATTGTACCAGTCGATTTATGTGTATCCCTGGATTCTATGACACTTTCCTTAGAGTGGTAGAGGAAAGTTCATTTCATTTATGCATATTTTCTACATTATTTTCAGTACCAAATTATTTTGTTGTTTTTACATGGTCATTGGCTCAATTTTTAAATAAAGTTAATTTTGTCACATTTTCGTTGTGTAAGATCTTTCGAGTTTTAAGAAACATTCGTTGTATTTATATACAGCAAAAGTTTATACATAACAATCATTTCATGTTATACAGTACGTGTGGTCATAATATTTTTTGAAGAGATTTTTGTCCTGAGCATTAGTTGTAAATACGTTTTGATTTTTTTTACAAAAGATTGTGAATAAGGTTAGACTTCTTACACGTCAATAGAAGAAAAACGAATTTGGTTGAAACATATATATATATATAAACCAATCGATGTGTGTACTGAGCATTGATTGTTAATACGTTTGATATTTGTTTAAATGATTGTGAGTAAGGTCTTATATGTTAATAGAAGACAGGTGATTTTAATATCTGGCAGTTAAAACACATAAAACAATCTCATTAGTATGAAAGTTTGAAATGTATTGGTATGAGTTAAAGAATCAAACGTACCATTTGTTTTCTTCACTTGTTTATATACGAGTTTAAATCCTCTCATCTCTACTGAACTGTCACTCCGGAATACCACGTACATCTTTCGTCCAGAACTTGTAACTTTATTCCCAGAAGAGGTCCCGCGAAATAATCCAAGAAAACTTGCTGCACTGTTAGAACCTGGAATATAAAATATAAAATCTTCTTAAAATAGCAGTTTGGTGTCGAGAAAAATTGCTTAACAAATCACCTTATTCTGAAAGATCCCTGTCTCAAGTTCATCTTTGTTCACGTACGAACAGCCACTTTCCCTTTAGTTCGTTTTTAATAACATGAGCAGAGCTGGGCAAGCCCCCCTACGCTGACCAGGTAGCTCTGTCAGCTAGAGTCTCGATACTTCAATCTGAAGTTCAGGGTAAGAATACTGGTCTAGTCCCACTTATTTATTTGAACAAAGACAACGCTATTGCTGATTATGTATTGTTTTTTTTCTAATGAATCTCATACATATCCAACAGGTATTTGTTTAAATAATTCATAAGTTATGTTCATAACCGTAAAATTTGTGTCCAGGATGTTTGTTCTAATTTTGACAGACCCGATTATCCTTAACCGTGTGCTTTTATTACGAGGTACATTAAACGGCGAAAATACTTACCATCAAATAGTTCTAAACTGTCACAGCATAACTCAGTTTCTATAGCTATCTCGACCTCGACAACGTTCAAGCTATCTTCCGTTTCAAAACTCCAGGTTTGAAACATATTGCTGTAATGTAGAGTTATACATACATTTACACAGTGACAAGTAAAACACATATTAACAACCAAAACAAATTCCAAAGAGATTCATATTATTTTAAAATCACGCTGATGTATGTGAACACCATCGATGATTAAATTGTAGCCTTTTTTCGCCCTCCTCATTACGGAGGCGAATTTGTCATTGCAATGAACATTTGAAAGCAACATAATTTCGGATAAAGTAAATAAGAAGGACGAGTTTCATTTTGGGCAAAAATGGATTAAACCGTAGAAAGGGGAACATTTCCAATAAAAAAGTATTTGCTTAAGTCTATATTTTTACATGTACACGCGACAAAGCGTTTTTCAAGACTCTAACGTTGATTGTTTTACCTTGAATACCACGCCCCGATGCTGTACCCGTCAGTTTCTATTGTTTGCGGAGTATTGGTTGCTTTCAATTCTTTGCACTCAAGGCAGGTCAAACCTGAAAGAAACAGAATGAAAGTGTTTTCAAGAATTTTGCTGTAAAAGCATAAAAATGTGTTTTCGTCAAGGTGTGATATGTTTAAAAAACACTTGACAGAGGGAACCTAGCATTTGTAACTAAGATTATGTTATTTATATTGCAAGTTTTCACAGTCCATTCAGAGTGAAGGTTATATAAATATATATATGTGTCTTTTTAAAGAAACGTTTAGGAGATTATCCAACGTATTTGTTAAGTTTCTGAACGTATATCACTTAATTTCTTGACGAAAGTTCCGTTTTCCTGTGTGACACATCACACCAAAATTATCACTTTATCGTCAGCAAATGTGCAAACCAAGGAGAGGGAAGGTAGGTGACAAATCCAAAATATTTGGAATAATTTGACTTCAATATTTCAAAAAAGACCAAATATTGTCTTATCAACTTGTTGTCTAGTAAGAAATATTTGAGGAATTATTGTTTGATGTCTTTACCGTTTTTGTTTATGAATTACATATTTAGTTCATGTAATTTGTATTATCACCAATCACATAATTCAGAAAATATATAAATTGAAAAAAAAAAATTACTGCTGCTATACTTCTAAGATTTTTTCTGCTGTATCTTAAATCATAAGTATCTTTTAAAATGTAAATAAAGTTTCCGTCTTGTAATATTTTGTCTCATTTTTATCCTATATTTTATTAGAATGATGTCAAATGTATCCCATTTACATCTACAGTTAGAAACAGATTATGTTATGTTAGATTCTTGTATCCCCTCTAACTTAGTCAATAACTGCATATAATGCTAACCTGTATGATAGCATAAAAAGGGTTTCCCAACGAGTGATGGTTGGTTAAAAAGTTTATCTTACTCGGGTTAGTTACTTTTTCAGATAGTTTATACTCGAGGCTAACCAGGTGTCTTACAATTTGAAGCTTAATAACCCACCATGGCGAATTCAGATATCATATCTAAAAACAACATATCTCTCCAATGAAATAGCGTCCAAAGTGTTATCCTTTAGTGGGCAACCGAAATGTCGACTAACTTCTAACGAGTTTATTAAATAAGTCGGGACTGATGCAACCTACAGTGGTTCTAGTAGAAAATAAAATATACATATATAATATCTATATTGTCCTTTTTTTCATTTTCGGTATTTTCGTGCAGGAAATTTAAATAATGTCATGTATAGAATATAGAGATACATGTACATACCTGCTATTACCACGAACAAATACTTAAAAACAGCCATGGTAGGTTCTCTGGAATAAGACCAACAATGTATGTATTTATGTTACAGATTTTGATTTGTTATCAAACTAATCATAGACGACTCTGATAATATATAAATATATGAGGTGAATGTATTCAATAATAAATAATAAAGCTTCATGTTTTCAGTTAAGGGTCAAATTAACATACACATTCAGGTTTACAGCTTTATGAGTAAGTTTTGACGTAATAGTTACCAAAAAAATATAAACACAAAGTCAATACTTTCAGTAAAACGGTAATATTGTTAGAATTCTTTAAACCTTTTTTTTATAATCAACAAGTAATTATTTTCATTTAATAAAAATTATATCTGATATATAGTTCACAATCAAGATAGTTTCACTTACCTTAAGGCTATAAAGTAACTTGAAACTTAACAGATCTTTCACAGGCAAGATTTTATTTAGAACGAGACGTATATTGTTCCTCTAACACATAACAGTTTGGCTACTATTCAAAAATATGTTGGACAATCTACCATTGATCGTTTTGTTGATATTGTTGCAGCTAGTCAATTTAAACAATGCTACATGTAAAAGAATAGCTACCCTATTGAGTATTAAACAATATGATATGAGTTGTTCGCTAATTAAAATATTTTGGCAAAACAAATCTAATTACTAATACTACGATGATACACTTTGAAATAAGCGTGATAGATATGAACCAGTTATGTTATAATGAGTATGGAAAACATGTACTTTGGAAGGTACCTCAAAATGTACAAAATTATGACTAGACAAAGTGGTCTAGTGGTAGGACGCAAGGCTCGTGACAGACGGATTGCGGGTTCGAGTCACGTCACGGAGCTGTGTTGTATCATTGAACAAGAAATTTCCAACGCTTGTTCTACACTACTCAGCTGTAAATGAGTACGTGGTTGGGCAGTGCTCGAATTGTTGAATGCTAGCTAGCTGTGAGCGCCGAAATGGTAGCACTCGCTCCCTAGGGAGTTGAGAAAAGATATTGGCTGATTACGACGGTTGATGATTTGTAAACTGCATTGAGAATACCTACAACCTCGTTGTGATAAATTGGTATTAAAGAACCTCGAATTATTATCATTAATGTAATTAAAGTGCATTTCAAAAACAAACTCGGTTGTTATAACGACTTGCCTTTGTAACCACACTATATCACATATGACTGGCTGTATATACCAGGTGCATGTCCTATTACCTACCATAGTGTGGTGACAGCAAGAACTGGCCAATCCATCCCTTTACAATATCAGCATCCTACTTAATTCAACGTAATTATGTAATATTATTTCCTAGAAAAAGACTAAAATATCCCCAAAACACTCTCAATCCATCAGTAGGATTTATCAAAGTGTCAGATTAGACAAGTTAATTTTAACGGCATTAAAAGGGTGTGATGTTAAACAGGTTAAAGGGAGTTTTATCCAACAGGATGCTGGATAACACAGGTTATCCTATTTAACAGGTTTTGTCCACAAAAGTACCGGATGTAACATAATGTTATCAGTCTAGTGGTATTGTTTAACAGCATTCCGGTAGTCAGGTGTCTCTCCCAAGCTTTCTGTGTTGTTCAGGATCTCATTAATTTATCACAGAGCCAACATAAACGACAATATTGTATACAGTTGTGTGAACGCACCACGTACATAAAATATGTGAAGCATGCGCACTTCGTGCATACATCGTTTACACACCGTCAGCACATCGTCCATACATGGTGTGAACACCTGTGCGATTTAACAATCGTGCGCCCCGTTGTGTGCTCCTCTCCGCACAACTGTCGATTTTAGTTTGATGATCCACTGTGAAAATCCACTGTGATTTTTTTTCCAATATGAAAAAATAGAAGGCTCGTACGCAATAATGCACAGAGTATATACTACTGCAATATGCCATTAAAGTAATTAAGATTATGAACAATTTTACATGCGTGTAACATAGTATTACGAGTACTCCAGTGACCGTACAACTACTGTATAGCGCTTTAAATTCGCAGGGTCCTTATTTCGCGTTTTTGTTTTCGGAACATATTTGTGGGGATTACATTTCGCTTCAAACCTCTTCCAAAAATTCCCGGTTCAGTTGTGTATCAATATAATTTTCTTTCAGCGTTATTCTAGTTTGCCTTGTATTTTGAATATAATCGTTTGAGGGTAAATCCGTTTTGGAACGGGTACACCGCTTGTGAATGCCGTCCCGACTGCCGTCATGCACCAGTAATTTCACTAGTATTAGCATATGTAATAAGAGTGAGTTGTAATCAATTAATTTGTCTGGTTTACATTTTTTCCAGCCAATTTTTAGAATATTTTTGAGTTAGTCAGTTTTGTGTTGGTTTTACTTGACAGACAATTGTCCAGCGATAAGCACTATAATAACACCATGTCTCTTGACGCATGCCTAAAACATGGATGTACTGTAAACTTGGCATCTCTGAGTAATATACGGACTATGACACTTCTCCATAACGTCAATGTTACTAAATAATTCGCTGGTGTTTAGAATTTTAGTGGATACGCGAACATAGCGAAAATTAAAACCCCGCCGATATAACAGCTATACAGTATCACGAATGGATTTCGCCTCAAGATAACAGAGCAGGTAAGTATACCTGGCCTGTGCCTGACACATAGAGCTGATATATGTTACCGTATGACCGTTTTGAAAACACAACTGGACGTTTGCTTTTTTCATTCGGTTTGGTCTAGATATTCACTCCATCTCGATTTCACACCCCGACGAGTTACATAAGTGTCCTAGATGAGAAAAACTACGGTCTAGGTACCCCTGTACAAAGTGGCTATGCTATAACATGTATATAGGACTATGCTATAATTTACATGTGTCGATTAATGTTGTTTAAAAATAAGAAAGTATAGACAGAAAGATAAGCTTATAAATGAAGCTAGAATAAAGAAACATACTTAAAAATCAAGTTTAAATGTTTAAACACAAAACCATATATATATATAAACCCATTCACAACTACCACAATTGTAATCGCTCAACGTTCAGCCATCGTGCGCATAAATGTGCGGAAGCAATAATCGTCCATTTTTTATCGTTCGCACATGGTGCACACATCGTGCGTAAACCGAACATCGTGTAACGTTATGCACTTCCACAACTGTACCAGGCATGGGTTAATTACATTAGTAATTGACATAATCAAATTGGAGAAGTACCATTTACATTACATGATTTAAGTACTGTCGTAATTAAATTACCATTATATATTACTTTTTAATTAGCAAATTAGTAAGAGAGTAACATAATAATTGGGCTTTAATACTTCCATTTAAATACTATATATCCATTATAACCATGAATGTACTCCATATACCTGTTTAGAGTTACAGGGGCTTTCTTTAAGCTAAGAGATGCATCAGCGCTTCCATGTAGAACGTGTTTATTCAGTGGTTCGATTCCTTTTCTATAACAAAAGTGCCATAATTTGTGCAATGTAATCGAATTCCATCGAAATGTTTCGAATCCGACTGATCAGCCCTTCGATCTATCCATTCTCTGGTAGCAAAAGAGTGTCCACCTGCGTCAAAAGTGATAGCATTACCAACACGTGCTAGCGTAACTGCATACGTTGCGACAGGAAACGTATTTGAACTTGTTTTCGATCTGTAACTGATGTAAAAGACGGAGGTCTTTCACTTGCTCCTGGTTTCATTCCTTGTGTGTATGCAGAGGGTTTAGGCAATTTTCCTGTCACAAGATGGCTCTTGTATGTGACGCGTAGTGGCGCCATAGATGAGTTGGTTGTCCAACCGATTGTTGCAGTGCTCTCTATGGTTGGAAACATTGCCTTTCGGTCGAATATGGATCGCTTTGTGAGACCATGGGTAACATAGGCAGACGGCTATTTCTATAATCACTTTAACAACCAATGATCCAAGAACGGAACCAAATTTCGACAAAACTGTATAGAACACAATTGTTCGTCTTGTGCCCTGATCGGCATGAACTTAATATGTTTGGCAAATAATTGCCTAGCCGAGATATTAAATGCAACCCCGATAGCTGCACCATCGCTGCCTCCTCAAGAAAAGAGATGCTTAATTAATCAAATTGATATTACAAACACTACTGAACATATTTATCACGATCGTTAGCCCGTTTGTTACATGTTGCATGGGGGTTATAATTTGGGAGGAACTTGAGTGCCCATAAAAAACCACGTGGTCATTCATGTGATCCCATACCTGTTAACGTCCGATCGGGGAATCTCGACTGCCACAGTGAAAGGTGAGTTCACTATCTTGTCGTCCAAGTGGTCAATGTACGTTACGTAATTTGATATCCAATGATTGTACACCATTGTGTTCCTATATCAGAGCAAATCAAACAATGGTAATGTATGGTGTGACTTAAACATAGATAATTGGAAAGAGACAATAAGATGTATTCTATTTTTTAAGTATAAAAGTATATGTTTTAGACAATTGCATTTCACATAGAGTTGAAGGTACCAAATTAATATATACAGACAATATATACCGAACGTTACATACTGATAACACTAAACTGACTGAATCTTCTACCACATCACAACACAATGATAAAATATACCACAGCATAAACACAAAAGGAAAAATATACCACAAATTTATTATCAAAGGACGATTACTCCTACAGAGCAAGTTGTTAAATATT
>JAULCA010431346.1:0-11385 GCA_032360845.1 Crassadoma gigantea
TTCATTAAATGTTGCCCCTTTACATAAAATAAATTACTATTAAATTGCCAAAATACCCGCCTAAACTACATGCTTGTAGATTTGTGCGCATTATCAGCTGAATGTACATTTAAATATTTGTGTTACATAATTTGTTAACACTCGCTCTCTCGGCCATCATAAAATATGAATACTCTACGTTATATAATATAACCTGGAATAATACCGCAAATTCAGCAAACCTTAAATTTATTCCTGGTTCCCCCCTGTGCATACATCTCATAACATACACGATCCTGACGGGAACATCCTATTCAGGAAATCAAATGTTCAAAATATCCTTTGTTTTTCTTCACATTTTTTAAGTCAGCAGCAACGAATCGGTCAAGCAATGTGTAAAAAAAAATTATTGGAAAAGAGGATAAAATGAGCTAGGAACACAAAATATATACATCTTATAATATGCACGGTCGCCAGCGGGGACATCCTGATCAGGAATTCAAATGTGAAAATATCCTTGTTAATTCTTCACATTATTCAAGTCAGCAGCAATGAATAACATCAACACATGTGTCGTTATGATTTTTTAATAAAAATAGATAAGATGAATGATTAAATACTATATATATAAACATTTTATAACATGCACGGTCCTGAGCGGTGACTTCCTGATCAGTAAATCAAATGTGAAAATATCTTTTGTATTTCTTCACATTAGTAAAGTTAGCAATGCATCTTTTTAATGGACACATTTGAAAAAAGAACGACGATTTACTTAATACATACATCTTATAACATACACGTCCTGAGCGGGGACATCTCGATCATGAAATCAAATGTTAAAAATATCCGTTGTAATTCTTCATATTCTTAAAGTCAGCACCGATGAATCGGTCAAGCAATGTGTCATAATGATTTTTAAATACAAATAGGTAGCATTAACTAGGAAATAATTTATATTTACATCTTATAACATACACTGTCCTTAGCATCCAGATCAGGAAATCAATATTAAAAATATCTTGGATCATAATAGTTTTCATATAAATAATCAATTGAATATTATTACAATGATGCACTTTTTCATATAAACACCTTTGCAAATACACGGTTCGTAAGCGGGAACATCATTTTTTAGAAGATCAAAGTATTTCTATATTTGTTGTTTCGCGTTATGTAAGTAAATTTAGCAATGAATTTGGTCAAACGATGCGTTATTATTATTTCTTAATTGATATATACATTATATCAATGATGGAATAAATTATTATCCAGTATAACGTTTAAAGTCCTGAATCAGGAAGTCAAACTATAAATATCTTTAGGTATTCAGCACATCGACAAAGTTAACAAAGAACACGTAAATAAGTAATATTAGTACGATGGCCGACAGGAGCCTGGCAAAATGAAATTAAAAAAAAACTATAACACTTTTTTTCATAGTACAGTTCTATTACATCTTTTTGTACCATGGTACTGTACAAATAGATGTGAAAATTCAAATCATTTTGTACCATATGCGTTACAGAAAGATATTAAACAACTTTGGAAAATACAGCTTACATTCACACTTTTTTCGTTTCTTTTTATATCATCTTTGGAACAAAAAGGTGTGAAAAAAAGTGTACCATGAAAAAAAACGTTACAGTTCTCATATCTTTTTGTACCATCTGTGGTACAAAAAGGTTTGAAAAAACTGTACCATCACAGCATCGGAATGTTGTTATCAAACAACATGACAAGAGCTAACCCCGAATAGCAAAGGTTTGATTAGACCGTCACATCAAGCTGCAAAGTTCACTAATCACTTCTGAGGACAAACAGAGTCGAAACTATTGTGTAAGTATTGGGGTGTACCTTGGGGCCAAAAATCATTATAAAATGTTCAAACTATGGAATAGTACAATTACAAAATACCAATCGGTTGATAACTGGCATATTTGGTTCTAGGATATGTTACATGCATACAGATGTAATAGGGGTAGAATAACGGCTAAATCATGAATAAAGGATATTTATATCTGAATAAAAATTGATCTCTTTAAATATTCCATATGTAAACGTGTACATACCATACACGTCTGCCGGCTCTCCATACGGTTCTGCTACATTTGTTGTAGCCAAAGAGTTTCCTGGCAATTAATTGGCAGGCTATGTGATGACAGCTTTATCAGGGAGTAATTTGTCAAACTCAGTAACCTTTATGTCTGGCCGTTTCATATGTTTCTGTACCATGGTTGTTTTCGGCCGCTATTTTGGTACAGAAAGATACAAAAGCGACTGACTCATTTCAACTCTGCTTTCACATCTTTTTGTACCGTGCTATGGTACAAAAAAGATGAAAAAAGTGTTACAGTTTTTTTATTTCATTTTGTCAGGCTCTTGTCGGCCATCGTACACCAGCGATGAATACTGTAACGTTTTGTAATAATACGAATATTGCCGCAAGTATAACGTTTATTATTACTGTAACTCCGCACAGCTCCTGAACAGGAGTTAAAGTAAGCCAAAATCAACTGATAGTCACCAAAGTTACGTTCTCTTTTGTATTACTGATGCTTTCTGTCCTCAATTTACGTTGCCACCAGTTCAAATTAATTTAACAACAAAATAAGTACATTTACATTCACATTCTATTTACAACACAAGTAGTTTAATCCATCACAAAATATACAAATCTTTAACATTGTGAACCCACTCTCTCCACAAAAAATTTATCTCCAACTATAAACATTTAAACTACAATGATCTACAAAATACAAACAAAACTACTATTCTTACTAAATTTCTAATCGTTATTTTAACTGTAGCTTTACAACTCTCGACCCCTCAACTCTGTCTAGACTCGTTAGCTCAAGTTTCAGACTCCCCAGACGCACAATTTCAGTTACATTTGACCCCTTTACGAGTAGGTGAAACTGGCCATAAATCCTGCTTAATTTAACCTCCCGTTGAGAATATCTGGAGGCACAAACACTATATCGAAGACTAGAACTCCCTCCACCTAGAACGTTAACACTAATCTACAGATATCAACGGCTACTTAGCTATTATCTACTCTGTTACTGACCACGGGCCAAGGGCAATTTGATTTGAACACTTAAACGGCTAACAAAAGCATATAAAAACTATACATATACATCTAAGAACATATAATGTCCTTAGTGGGAAGTCCTGATCAGGAATCAAATGATTAATATAACTTGTTATTCATCACATCAGTAAAGTAAACAATGAATTTGTTCAAACGATGTTTTATAATGATTTTAAAATGTAAAACATGTAACATGAACGACGAAATACTATATATAAACATCTTATAATATACACTGACCTTAGTGGGGATATCCTGATCAGGAAAAAAATGGAAAAAAATTCCGTTAGGTTATTTTTATCAAATACATACACTCGTCAATATAAAAGATCAAGAGAGATATCATAATATTTTTTAAATGGTGAATTCTCTTAACATTAAAACTCAATGAAGGAATTCTTCCTACATTTTCATCATAAAATAATTGTTTATCTTTATGTACAGTGGCGGACCCAGGGGTGTTGCCCTAGTTGCCCGGGCAACAGCCTTAATTTGTCTAGACCAAGATTTTTGAAGATTTTCTCTGTTTCATATGGGATTTCCTTTTTATGTTTACCATCTTTTGACCTTTGATTTTCTATGGCTTCCCTTTGCCAGCAGTTTGAATAGGGGTCTCTAGTCAGGTCAGTGGTCAAGGCTCACCGAACTGACTCTACCTAATCTTATTGTTCTAAAGTCACGGTATGATGATCACCCGGTCGGTTGGGAGATGACTATACAATCTGTTGGAGTTAGGTATACAGGTAAAGTGTAATTTCAAAGGTAGAGTCTATTTCATGATAGATAAACCTGTATTTTCACCGGTGGTTTCCAAGTACACGGTCACCAGGAGTGATTTATAAATCCAAATAAAAATATCAATTTAAAAAATTTCAAAGATGATGAAGCACCTTCCTAAGCATCATTTCATCAAGTGATTATTAACCTTTGGTGTTGCCCTTATACACATGTATGCATACTTATTTACAATGAAAATAAATTAACATAAAATTGCCAAAATGCTCGCCTAAACTACATACATGTGCTTGTAGATTCGCGCACACTATCACTTGAATCTATAGAAAAGCCTACACCCAGTAAACTTTAAAAAGTGACCATTTTAATAGCCTGACACATACAGCAACATTTTAACCATGAATCTACATTTTTACCACTTTGTTACATAATTTGGTAACACTCGCTCGCTCGGCCATCATGAAATATAAATAATTTAACCTGGAAAAATACCGCAAACTCAGCAATCTGATTAAAATAATATCCTTCATTCTCTACGCCTCAAGTTAGGAGAATGCAAACTAAGAAAACTGTTCAATGTCCGATAAATTCTTGTTTTATACGTTTGACAGTGCTTGAAATAGTTAAGTATTACATATTCAGACAAATAAGTATACATTTTTGCTGACAGAAAGTTGTATCGTGACATTTTTAACTTATTAGATTGATATGAGTAAAAAAATATGTCTTTCTCTGGGTTAAAAATTTTGGGCAACACCCAAAATTAATTACTGGGTCCCCCTGATGTAAGTTGGCAATGAACATCGTCAAAAGATACGACATTATCATTTTTAAATGGATATATAATTCCATCAATGATAGAATACATTAGTTCCATCATACTGCAATATGGGTCCTGAGCGGGGATACCCTGATCAGGAATCGTAATATCAATATATTCCCGTATCGTCATAACACTATTTTTAATGGACATATATATATATATATATATTACATAAATGACGAAATACATCTACATTATAATGCATCTTATAACGTTTACGAACCTGCGCAGGGACATCCTTATCATGAAAATCGAATGTTAAATGTATCTGCTGTGATTCATCACATACGGAAAGTATGCAATCAATACGGTCAAAAGATGCGTACTTTTAATTTTGAAATTAGAAATACATTAAAAAAGTGAGGAAACACATGATATTTGCATCTGATAACGTAAACGGTTCTGAGATGGGACATTTTGATCCGGAAATCAATTGTTAAATCTATGTTGTTAATAATCCAATAAATAAAATTTGAAATGAATACGGTCAAAAGGTTTGTACTTATGATTTTAAAATTGAATATATATAACATTGTAACAAAAATATCAATTTTATGACTCGTGCCCTGTCCGGGCCTCGAACTCAGGATCTACGGCACCTAATCGCCTAGCCAGAAATATCTAATATATTATGATGCAATGTGTTAATAATTAGATATATAACATTGTAACTTAAATGTCAAAGGAAGACAATTTTATATATAGCAAAAAAAAGTTTTAAATGTCTATGTGACGGTAGAAATATAAATAAAACAAAACACGAAGACTAGTAAACTCGGCTTGTGCAATCGCCTGATGAGCCCCAAGATAGGCGAAAGCGCTAGCCGATTATACTAGTCTTCGTGTTTTATTTTGTTATTGATAAGAAATGAAAGCGCTAAAGACTCGTTGTTAAGAAATTTTCTTTTTTTCATTTTTTCTTCGTCCGAGAGAGGTGTCATATGATCATGACCGAGGACATCCGATCGGAAAATGAAATAAATACTTGATAATAATGGGTCAAATGCATTGAGATATCAATGTATAGAATCGAGACATGTAAATACGATTGAGAAGCAAATTGTCTTTCTTATAACTGCTTTTGATAGTGTATACGGTTCTGAGTGAGGACATCTTGATGAGAAATCGAAGTGATTAGTTCATCCATAGTAATGGATCAAATACGTACAGGTGGAAATGTACAGAGCAAAAGTGGAGAAAATTTGATTTAAAAATAGAAATCAAAATCAGATCAAAATAAAGTTTATACTTTTTATATGGTAACCACATTTTATAGTCCTGACATGAAACAACCTGATCAGGAAATGAAATGGTCATGATTTTCCTAGAAATGCATCAGATAAATACAGCTTGCAATATACAGTTCTTACAAGTAAGATTGATCTTTCACTCCGTATTCTCGATCACATGATTACTAAAATGACGGCAAGGTAGACCAAAAAGCTTAAAAATAAATGCTTTAGTTACATGTATAATAAAAAAACCCAAAGATCAATCATATTCAATAAAAAACGTAACACCTTTATACGTAAAACATATATGTTGTACACAAACTAATATATGATGGATAACGAGGTCAACATACTTATTAAATGAACGTTAGAACATATGCCATTGGGTAGTATTTAGTTGTGTCGCAGAAGATATTGACAAATTAAAAGTATGCTTTAACGCTTTATATTGACAATGTAAACCCGGATAGGCACCCATTTCAAAAGCTAATGTGCCTTTTTAAATAACAAATGTAAGCATTCTATTCTATTCTGCTTTTTCTGGCAAGTTTCATGCTTTTAAGCAAACCAGCGTCAGTTTCTGTCTCTTGACAGAGAATGTTAGCTTCCATCCATGTGATGTTTCTATTAATCATCACCATTCTGGTAACCATTTCTTTAAACAGCACGTTGTCCAAATAGTCGTCTGCATCACTGTAAAAATAGAAATATTCAAGGTTTTTACAATTACAGTTTTTTTCAGTGTATAAATTAGATAAAATATTTTTTGGATTAAATATTTTTCAGATTGATTATTTTTTTAAATGTACACGTAACTAACGATCGAATGGAAAATACCTTAAAAGGGAAACTTACGTTGAGGATTCCTCAAAAACTTTGATCAAAGGCTCTGAAGCTCCCCGCACTGTTTGCCATCTCGTAAAAAGGCTGTGAAAATGTACATGAATTCGAAAGTATTACACTATAATTTTGTGTTGATAACAAACATTGACTTGAAAACAAAGAAATTTTTTATTCCAAATAATACCTGTCTTTTTTACTTAACAATAACATGTTTGTAATGCAATAGCCAAAAAGTGCAGTTATTTTTTTTAATGACTACCTCAACCAAAATGCAATGCAATTAATTGTTATTTATCGAAACGTTGACATAGTATTTTAACTTTAATTTTCTCAACCTAGATAGTATATGATTTATATGTAAGAAGTTGATGAAATACTTACTTCTTTCCTGAATCTTTCATAAAAACCTTCACTAACCAAACTTTTAACTGATGATATACCTGATACGAAAAAAGAACACAGTTACTTTTTACTTAAATGGGAAATTTAAGAAGACCCAAATCATTATTAAAGCTCTAATAATTTTGATTTGTTCATTCTCCATACACATAAACAACTAGTAAAATTATGTCATTGTTTTGTCGAATAAAACATCAACATATTGTTACACCTCTGCCCTGTATGTTTATGATTAAAAAGAGATACGCCGAGTTCGAAGACCTCAAATGTTATAATCAATAGTTTACAGGTGATGTTCACGCGATGTTATTGAAGCTCTTCAAATTATTCAATATGAAACCTTTATAACTCAGCGCTGTTTTTCGATAAAGTCTTCAGGCCGGATCGTACACCACAATCAATTACCTCAAAGGTCATTTCCCCCATGCCATACCCATGTCGGTAATTTCTTTGTCCCCTCAGGAAGGCAATGTGGAATGGACTGTGTAAATAAAAACGGGATTATGTAAGCTGTTGTTCAATCAATCACCCAAAATGTTACAGTAATCCTACAAAAATGGTACTGAGACGAATAAGACTCGACACACACTCAAATTCTTACATGCATTGTATCTACTTTGGGATCAAAAATTTTAAACAATTTTCTGATGGTTAGACAGTAAGTTAATTCATATGGAAAAAAAATCATCGTGCTTACTTTGACTTTGACGATAAAAAATTCTAAATGTGAATATAATCGTTATTTGAACTAAAAACTGGTGGAATAAGGTCACAGTATTAACAAATTAAAATTAACATGATGACCCTTAAAATAAAGGGAAATATTACTTGTTTTCCTGAAGCGAAAGCGTCTGCTAAATTTTAACTTATTTCTTCTTATTATTATGGATGTGATAAATGTATGACATGAGACACATGCATTTTAAATATTAGCGATTTTTTCTTACTAACATGACTCAAACAATGGGACAAAGTTTCATAACAATGAACGTTGAATAGTACGAAATACCTCTTTACTTGTTCGGAGGCTATCCTTTTGAGAGCAGAGTAGACTTCAGGTAGCTTCATTATTGCAAAAAAGGAATAAATAAATAAATGAATAAACATTCAATATATTTTTAACCTTGGATATCAATTTTCACAGTATAAATTTGTAAAAATATATCTTGTCGTTGCTAAGGAAAGTATTCGTTTTGCTTATAAAAGACTTACCACGTCTTCTACCTCTTCCAACCCAACTCTACCTCCTTTTTCTTCCAAGCACTCCATATCTTCAGGGTCCTTAAAGGCAAAGCGTGTACATTTTTAATTTTTAACTATTTCCAAATGAAATTTGTGTAGGAATTATTCGTTTTGTGGCAATGATTTGTCTCTAGGTTTAGAGTTTCATCTTATATGGAAACATTATTTAGGAGAGAATATAATAATTTTGGAATACGGTAGATAATCAGTTAGATAATCGTTAAACAAACACTCACACGCTAGGAGGTTAGGACTAGGCTAGTGGTATGCTAGATTGCTTTTGTGTAACTAGATACAGGAGCATAGGGGCTGCTGTGGACAGCATGAATGAGGTGACCTTAGTGATAAGATTTGCAGTTATATTTAGAGTAGACAGGCTATCTTTAGAGGGAATCAATGTATATAAAGAAAGGTCAAGTGGTCACTTTAGGAAAGTGAGCAGCAGAGAATTTATATCAAACTGTGGTCCGAACCATTTAATTTCTTTATATAAAATTTGGAAGGTTGATTGTGAGAAGACATAGTACATAAACGTATCTGATTTTTATTTATAAGATATGCAAGATCCAATCAATGTATATAGAATAACTTTGCATATCATGCGAGCTATAATCAAATGTGGTGGAAGTGCAGAAAAAGTAGATACATTGACCATATTTACTAGTAAAGGAATGCATTTCACTCAGTTCAGGCGCATAATACAGAGTAACCATGAGTAACGATAAGAGTACATGGACATGAAATTCATATGCATTTTCTATTTGCGTCCCTCTGCCTGTATTTGTTAAGCAAAGTTCTGAATACACACTTATGTTTTATCTATGATGTAACCTAATGCTAAAAATAATACAAACGGATTCCTTAACTTTGTTTACATCACAACTTATAACAAATGTTTTATTGTAAAGCTATCCATTGTTAATATAAGTAATATCATGGATACATATGTTTTATATGTTTTTCAAAAGAAGGGGACTTTTTCAGCCTTTTTTTAGTTTTTTGAATGAAGGAGACGCTACACGATGAATTATTAAACACGCAACTTGCAAAAAAGGGTATTGCAGAGTGATTTCGTTTCAATACAAACCAGGCCTTCAAGCAGAGGAGGAGTTTTTTCTAAGGGCAACGGTTCGAATTTCATCCGGCACGCACGCTCCTGTAAAAGAACAACCATGATTTTAACAAGATAACATTCAGTGCTTACATTTTTAAATAAAATTTTATTTCGAAAGCAAAAAGTCAAAACGTTATTACAGCTATTCACTTACCTCAATATGTATCCCTATGTTTGCCTTCATTGCATCGGAAATCTAAAAACAATAACGAACATTCCAGTACTGGTAAACATGTTTTGAGATAGATATTACAAATGAATGTGTATGATCATTTTTATAACTGCTATACCATGAATATAATAATACATTTTTAAAATTACACAGCAATTGTGAAACGAATTGGGTGATTTTTGCTTTTGTGTTAAGAAATTGAAAAAAAGAAAATATTAACAGGAAATCATTGATAATTGATGGAATAAGGTAGGTAATTTGTAGAAAGAATTGGTATAGAAGCGCTGACCAGCTGGGAGGTTAACAAATAAGTGAGGGGCTGCTGTGGACAGAATATATGTGTAAAAATAACCAGGGTTCTTGCCGGTGCGCATGTTTATTTGAAGTGCAATGATTTTATCTTTTGTAGGGACCCGTGTGTATTGAGAAGAGAGGTCAGTAGGGGGAGTTAGTTTTAAAGGAGCATGATGATATGGTCATAAGAGTTTATTGTTAGGATGGCTTGTTACTATAATAGGTCAAATTTACACTGAGGATTATTATCTTTTGATATTGGCATTCTGAATTCTTTCTCTAGCATTATAGAAGAATTCAATCTTTAGACTTGAGTTTTAACGATTCATATATTTATGTCTCAAATATGCTTATTATGCCAGTGGTTTATTTTGGGACGTTACAATAAAGGTTTAACTGGTTGCTTTAGAGAGTAAGTTAGATGAAGAATTGGATCCATATAGTCGTAGTACTGGGCTTATATATAGCTTATAGTTTGACTCATAGTTGGGATAGTTACCGAAACCTGGGGAATAACAGCGAGACTGAGAGTAAGTTAGGGGTAGGTATTTGATGAGAAGTTTAACGGGACAAAGCTTAATGTACTTCACATTGAGCTACTACAGATATTGCTTGGAAACACTTAAAAACAAGAAACTTAATGTTTTTTTTATGTATGATTCTTGTGAGTTTTTGCTTGGTTCTTCGTTAATTTGAATTGAAATTAGTTGCTTAAATTTTCCAAGGAATAAATAAATTTTATTACTTAGGAATGCAACAACAACAGTCAGAAGAAATTATAAAACTTGCAGAATATACACGTGGTTTGGCGAGTGACCTTTATTTTTCAAGTCCGAACGGGTAATCGAACCCCAGCCGTCTTGGTAAAAAGCGAGTGCGTTATACACTACGCCAATCGACGACTCAATGAATTCGTTACTTTTATATTAACTCACCTTCAGTCGTCGTCTTCTTGTCTTTCTTACGAGTGGGGGATACACCCATTGTGAACTTCTTCTTTTCTGGTAAGGAATGAAAAATAAAAGAGGAATTTTAATACTAAAACCGTTGAATAATCAAAACAATAAATTCACGTGAGTTTGTAGCAACGACATTTATAACTCAATTATTCTTGAGCCAGTTTGGAAAAGAGTACTATAGTTACCTTTTTTGGATTTTCTCTTAGTGTATAGACCTTCTGCTCATCTTTTTCCAGGTCAGGATTTTTTCTCTTTTTCTCTTGGTCCTCCTCTGATTGGTAATCATATGCATCCTTTTCTATTTCCGGCATCGTTTCATTCCTTTCATATTCGTGATGAACATCATCTCCATCATGTGTATGGTGCCCAACGAAATCGCTCATAACCAGATATGAAGCTCCGTTCATTTCACTTTGTTTCAAAATGAAACCTGTCTGTTCGTCATTTATCAGTCGAGGAGCTTGACATTGTGGGTCCATGAGTATGAAGTTTCCATTCC
>JAULCA010431434.1:0-23694 GCA_032360845.1 Crassadoma gigantea
TTAGGAGAGGCAGGTTTAACTGAAACTGTAATACTGTAGGACTCAGGTGACCGTTAAGGCCCATGGGCCTCTTGTTTATAATTATATTATGTTGCATTAATATCTCTAGAACTTGTACTGAACTCTAACGGTACACGGGGAATTGATCTCAGTGATATTTAATACTTTTTAGGTCATGTAAAATCAAATGATAAATATTTAAAGCAGATTAAATAATAAAGTTGATACAATAGTATAAAAAAATTCTAATAATATATTATACATATATTACTCTGATAGGGCTTATCTTTGAAGATAAGTTGTCGGCATCTGTTCAAATAGGAGCAGCAAAAAGGAGCTGTTGAACATTCTAGAATTGGAAACTCCCATAAATCAGTCTGAGGGCACCCTCGATGTTCAGGGGTAGCGCTCATTTTTGCTCTCTGCACCCCTGGAATATGCCAAAGCAAAATTGAAGGCACAAAGCTAGCTGTTTGATTGGTCTCGGGTGAAAAAACCTGACCGATCGCTCGGCTGATACATGTCATTTAAAGATTACAAAGGAGTGACGCCCGACTTCAAAGCCTGTCAGTTTTACCGTTACGTGACCGCGAGATTATTTTGATGAACATCTAAGAATCGAACTAGTCTTCTTGTCGCATCAACAAGGTGGCGCACACTGAACCTTCAATTTTACTATGACTTATACCAGGAGTGTATAGAGCGTAAGTGAGCGTAACCTCTGGATATTGGGGATGGTCTAAGGACTGATAGGAAGTAGAAAATGGATTAAGTTATATGCTATCTCTTTTATCATATAATTTTCTATAACATCTAAATTATTACGAAATTATACACATAGATAAAACGAAAAACAAATGAGGGGAACCAATTTGGATATTTTTGAGGCTATCAATAATAAGTTCTTGAGTTTTATCATTAACGTATCTTGGAATAATGCCATCATTATATTGCATGGAATTAAGGTCAGCTTGGAGACCATTCCGATATATGATGGGGTAAAGTGGGTGACCAAAATCCTAAATGGCTACTTTTTACCAAACTACATATTTTGTTTGTTGCCTTTTTTTCATAATTTTGATATGCACGAAAGCTACATATAAAACATGGCAGGGGGAAATAACACATAATTGATACTTAGATCATGGTGACCTTATTATATAAAGGATTAATTATGTCAACGGTACACTCTATTTTGTGCCAAATACGCCTTCTGAATGTTACACAAGAGTTAGATATACTTCAAATACAGGATATTCACTGTTTTTAAATAGGATACAAACATGTTTGGTGTTTGTATCATATTGTTTTGTTAGTTTATTTAGATATTAGTCATTGCGAAACTCTGTTAATACCAATGTAATACCTAAACTGAAATAAAAGAAATAAAGACGTGAAGTTATAAGACAACATTAAACAACCATTTCACGTGCTTAATAGTGGCTCACAGATAGACTAAAAGACGGGAATTTATTGATAATGAAACGAAGCTATGTGAAATTAAAGTGTAACGAAAAGGCAAGTCATTTCCAATTCTTTATGAATGGTATTGTATACATCTCTGAATGAAATTATTAACATTCAGCTCCGGTTTTTATTCTTTCCGCGGAAGACACCGACATAGCGCTGAATTTGGTGTATGGGATTTTTCACCCTCGTTATCCAGGGGTTACGCTCACTTTCGCTCTCTGCACCCCTTGGGTATGTCATAGAAAAATTGAAGAAACGAAGATATCTGTTTGATTGGTCTCAGGTAAAAAATACCATGACTAATTGCTAGGGTGAGAGAGACGCCTGGCTTCAAAGCCTGTCAGTTTTTACCGTTACATGACCGCGAGGTTCTTTTGATGTTTATCAAGGGATCGAACTAGTCTTGTCTCATCAACAATGTGAGCCTTCAATTTGGCTAGGGCATATTCCAGAGATGCAGCGAGCAAAAATGAGCGTATCCCCTGGATATTGAGGTTGTTTATTACGTTATTTCATCACTAACGGTCACTGAAGATCTTAAAACGGCTATTATGCTAAAACTTCGATTGTAATAAAGTATCATTATTAGACTTTTAAGTTACTCAGTACTAGTATTTCTTCGGCCGTATGGAAAAAAATACTATTGTAAAATGTCTTAAAATAAAACAATTGTGGACTTCAGTTTCGGTCTATCCCTGATTTACAGACCTAGTCTGGACAATATTCACCTCGGCCTTCGGCCTCTGTGAACATTGTTCAGACCAGGTCCGTAATCACCTCACATGAAGTCCATAATTGTTTAATGTTGCATCACTTAAGCTACTTTTGGAATTTTGTCTGTTTTATTTTTAGATTGGAGGCACCGAATTATATTATCTAAACCGCAATTAAAGCCGAATACTATCTTAAATTTAAACATTTCAATCTGTATTTTTTTCACAATTATCGTGTCAAGGAAGTTTAGATTTTTCTCTCTTTGGAAAAGGATAATAAAGTTCTGGTGAAACTTTTCAGCATTTCAATTTAAGTAAATATTTTCTTATAATACTATATAATATGATCTGAAAGAATCAAAAATTATATCACATTATGGATTAGATAGCAAATATGGTGTATTACAAAAAATGAATTTAAGAGAGTACTCTTTTTTTAACACATGTTGAATAGTTTTGCACTTCAAAACAATACTATATATTGAATGCTGTTAATGGAGGGTCTATCCGTAACGGTTGGAGGCCGAGAAAGTATGGCCACCTTTTAAAAAATGGCTACTGAAATTCACACATGGGTTACGTTTTTGGCTACTGATTTTTTAGGTCCAGGGTTAGCCCTGACCTTAACGAATTCTGAAAGAATTTTCGGGGTCTTTAAGCAGCATTTATGAGACATAGGACGAAATAGCTGTATGATACAGTTTAATTCATTTCAAGTTGGTATACTGTATCGTTTCATTCACATTTAACACATATTATTAACATCTTAATTATTTTATGAAAACAACCAAATTGTCGCCTCTAGAGCTACAGCAGATGTTTGTTTCTTTCTTAACGTCTATGTTAACTCATTCACCTCTTTGAACTGGAAAAGCTTAAGTGTGACTTTAGGGGTGAATGAGTTAATTTATTCTCGGGGAATATTCCCCAATAGGTCAACTGCTTAGTGAATATACAAACACATCTTGTCGTCTGCTTGCTAGAAAGTGAAGGATCATGGGACGATATACGAACCTACCAGATGCTATATCCTCCTCTAATAGAAGAAAGGTAACGAACCAATGAGAGTATTCGATACTGCGTCCATGGATGTAGATTTAAAGGCTGCTGTTGCTATCAACTTTCACACTTACTAACAAACTTACACTCAACCAGCGTCCATCACCGACATCAGAAATATACAGGTAATTATGTTATTCTCACGTTCCACAGATTGCATTTAATAATTAATGTGGTACAAGTTTATAAAAACTGTCTTTTTTACTGCCGTAATTGCATATACAGATGAGCGTTCATGTATGTAAAAAGAAGGTATTATAAAGGGCGTAGTTCACTTCATACGTTAAGCTTAGTAACGAATGTTGTGGAATGTGAGCGTCTGTTGCTAAATATATCAGATTTATTATTTTTGCAATGTTAGGGACTGAAAATTATGAAGATTTTGATTAAGTAACCTTTTGCATTTCGTTTATATTCAATGGTTCGTTTTGTATATAGATTTTTTACATATCATTAATCACATTTTCTTTTATATATTTACATTAATTTGACTTTTTGTAAACTGACCTGAATGGCACATCGTAGTCAATTAATTTTCAAATTCAGTTCAATATGTCATTTACACTTTTGTGATTATACAAGTAATTTTAAGACAACAACGAATATACACATCAAAAGAAACAAACAAAAATTATTATATATTTGATCTTTTCCATGGTTTTACCCGACTGATTATAACTTTTTTATTTAACCTTTTTTTAACATTGTGTTGTTAATTCTGTTGTCTCGATTTATATCTTTTATCTTTTTAATAACTAAAATGTGCAGAACAGAAGGCATTCTTGTGTAAGATAAACAGTGTAATGTTGATTTGAACGTCAAAACATGAATAAAGTTTGGAGCTGTATGTTTCAATTTTTTGTGTAAGGCAGTACACATTGGAGACAGTTTGTGTCTTTCAAGAAGGATTGCATGCAGAAAATGTATTAGATGTGACAATTAATTTTATATTTCAACTTGTCAGGCTCTGCATAATTATGTGATATTGTTATTATTCATATATATTGTATATTTCATTTTATGTATCGTGTCCATGTCCATCAATCGTGTAATACAGGTCCATATTGTAAATTAGACGTAAATCTTAATATGTAACCCTGTCTAAATGAAAGATATTGTTATTATTATAGACTTTTTTTCTGTCGTTTGTAGAACGTATATGGCAAATTAATCAAGTTGAAAGAAAAATATCTGGAAAAGTGTTTTGAGTGTAAAACGCAATAAGGAAAAAACAGGTTTCGAACCCTGGATATCTTACAATTGTAATGGCGCTCTAGCCATCTGAGTTACAAGTTAAACAGCGGCCTATTGTGTTGCAACAATACTGAATATATGTATAAAAAATAGTATTAAAAGTAATAGTATTTTTCTTATAGTCCGTGGGCAAAGGATGCTTAAGTTTTCTGCTTTTATGAGTTTTGATTTTGTTAGTATTTTGAATATAAAAATGTTTTGTTTTAAATTTTCAGAAATTATGTCTGAAAGGAAGGCCGTCATCAAGAATGCCGACATGGCCGAGGACATGCAACAGGATTGTGTGGACTGTGCTACAACAGCTTTAGAGAAATACAACATTGAAAAAGATATTGCCGCTTACATCAAGAAAGAGTTCGACAAAAAATACAACCCAACCTGGCATTGCATTGTGGGACGTAACTTCGGGAGCTACGTTACCCACGAGACCAAGCATTTCATCTACTTCTATCTAGGACAAGTTGCTATCTTGCTCTTCAAGTCTGGTTAGCTTCGCAGTGGAACGCTTTGAAACATATCACAAGTGCTTCACTTTATCGCCTACTAGACTATGTACTATTTTGTTCACCATTTTATACTCCATTGATATCTGAAGACGGCCTAAACAAATGGAACGCATGGATACAAGTAGAGCTGCTTCGAAAAAAATGTTAACAGGGATCAATCGGTTGTTATTGATTAAATACTAGGATATTTTGCATAATCTTTTACAGTGATATTATAAGGAATCTGAACAATTCACTGTTTTTATTTTATGCTGTTTTTTTTATTCAGTACAACTTGTTAATACATATATATTTACACAAATGCTTTTGTGGGTTTTTTCATTATATGCCATTGTGGTAATGTAATCACTATCAAAATATTTTGTTGTATTTTCAGGTAAAGGCGTACGTCTCCAATGAAAATAATCAATGTTAATATTTAAGTTTGACTGAGACTCGTGTTGATCATAAACATGACGTGTGGCACTACTTACAATTTGTTTATATTTATATATAAGTAGCATTATGTACAATCATAGTGCTTTCACTCCTAAATCACATGTTGTTTTACTGGTGTACTTCCAAAGAACTGACCGTTCGAACACTTTCACACTAAAACGTATCATATCATCTATTCTGACTAATACAGTTGTAATTCTCAATAATTATTTCTCCATAACTTTCTTACTCTTAGTGTCAAGGTTAACCGCTGCCATAAAATACATTTCATATTAATTCATTCACCGCCTGAAATGTCATAATGAACTGTTCCAGCCTTTGACTTGGAAGAGTTCAAATGTGTCTTCAGGGGTGAATGAGTTAAATATCACCACTAATTTTCAAACAAATAAATAATGCCAGAATTCCGCTGGCCACTCTCCAATAAACACAGCTGATCAGCACTGACACTTCGTCCCTTACCAACCAATCAATTAAAACTATTGAGTCTTTGTCCCATTAACTTATTATTCAATTCTCTCTAACCATTTTCACAAAGATAACACTTTCACAAAAATAAATGTCAAAATTTGTGCCAAACGCTACCAATAGAATACGTTTCTAATAATAACGGTAGTATACGACTTCTCTTTTATATTAAATCTGTAAATATTAGACTTTTAATTAATATTTTTGCTAATGCTATTTCTCTCATTCTGGTATTTTTCGGCGTTTCTACGGAGAAGGGAAAGGGAAGAATGAAAGTACAAACATTTACCGCGAGCAAGTTTAGACTCGCATAGAATTAATTTGCCTGTAGATCCACAAATTATTTTTAAAGGCAGTTTCACCAGACGAAGCAAAATTTGTTGGATACCTTTCATATGTAAATGAGTCTAGCCGAAATAGAGAAGCCTGGATATTTAAACACATCCAGCGTGATCGATTGATCTTTAGATTGGCCTCCCACCCAGTTCTTATGTGTATGTACATTAGTAAATCATTGAAATGCGTCATCTTTACCTCACAGTTCATGTACCACGAAAGGGAAAAGAAGAAAAGCACCCGGGTGATGAGCACAGGGACAGGACACATGTCATTTATAACTGAAGATGTAAATGGTAGTACATATAATATTTATGTTTACTGTGACGCTCATTCATAGGTGACATGTCCCTGCGGTGATGAGCAATTTGTGTTTCGTGATTGACGATAAAATGTGAATGTACAACCACATTATATAGGTACAATATTCCAAGTAATGTACAGTTGTAACTATGGACTGAGGACAACACGCAGCTTGACAAATTGAGGATTAAAGTAATGACAGAGGACAGCAGATCAACGGAGTGGAACATAACGTCTTTATGAAAATCAGCACGTTTCTTTCAACTTACATAAACTTCTAAATGTTTCTTAACAGTCAAGAACGAGAACATTTTTTTTCAATATTATTCTATATATTCGTGGAGAACAGATGCGAATATGTATTACCGTTATTTATTTTCGGGTAAAGGACTCGTTTTCAAAGTTATTTGACCAATAGCTATAATCCTTCAGTGTGTCGAATTTCACATCATAAGAAGTTAAATTAAACTTAATAGCGTTCCCCAAAAAATATTAGGAAATATGAGGATATTTTTTTGTAGTACATCTTAGATAATTATTAAAACGAAGGGTAGGGGTCTGTCGATTCACGTATAATTTTTAAGTAGATAATGCTTCCACGATTGGCATTTGAAAACCATTTTTATTTCTTGAAATATACAAGAGAACCAGAGGGCCTGTATCGCTCACCTGTTTCTTTTCTACATGAAACTGACATATAGGTAACTTCAGACCAAAGATAACTAACATCACTTAAACGCTTCTTAAAATTGATTTGTTTTAACTTTAAAGCTTTTAATCAACGATGACCTTTGATTCTGGCTTTCTTTATAGTAATCACCTTTCCACTCTAGACAAATGTCAACTTTAAATTTTACATTTGACCTCAGTACTGAAATAAAGCAAACGATTCATAGCTGGTCTACATAACATACCCAAGTATTATGTCTCTAAACCAAATGCCTCTTACGATATCGTTGTTTAAAGTTTTTAACATATTTGACCCCTGTGACCTTGAAACTAGATCAAGGTCATTTTAATGAAGGAACTTTATAACACTCCATCCCTGGTTCCTACTGGCTAAATACCATGACCCTGGGCTTTATGAAATTTGAGAAGAAGATTGTTAAAGCTTTTAACCCTTGTTGACGTTTGACCCCTAACTAGCAATTTTAGTTGACCTTTGACTTCATAACTGTAATTGAGAAAAATATTTGCACTGCTGGTCTACATAATATACCCAAGTATTTAAGACTCTAGTCAAAATGGTTCTTAGGAGAAGTTTTTAACATATTTGACCCCTTTGACATTGATTCAATGTCATTTTAATAAGGGAAATTTTAAGCACTCGATTCCAAGTACCTACTGGCCAAATATCATGACCATAGGTTCTCCAGTTCTTCAGAAAAAGTCGTTCAAAAGAAAAAGTTGACGGACGGACGGGCGACGGACGCTGCAGTAAGGCATAAGCTTACATGGACCTTCGAGCCAGGGGAGCTAATGAGTAATGTTTAACATAATAAGATAGACACCATATGTAGATAGCATTTAACAAACACCAACCCTGATGCCACTGTATATGATACGTTTTATTATTAAATAATATTTAATGTAATATTAACAAAAATATCAATACATTTGGCACAGAATAATAAGTAATTATAATATGAATTGTGAGTAATATCACATTACAAAAACAAACAATCAGTTATGGCACGTAGCTAACTTGAAGGCACAAAGATAGCTGTTTGATTTGTCTCGGGTACAAATAACTGACCAATCGCTAAGCTAATACATGTCCTTTGAGGATTACAAAGGAGAGACGCCGGACTTCAAAGCCTGTCAGTTTTTTACCGTTATGTGACTGCAAGGTTCTTTTCGTGAATATCAAAGGGGGTCAAACTAGTCTTCGTGTCTCATCAACAAGGTGGCGCACACTGAACCTTCAATTTTGCTATGACATATTCCAGGGGTGTAGAGAGCGAAAGTGAAATATCGTAGATGCCACTGAATATGTACTTGCAGTACTTTCTCTACTGAAAGTTCACCGCAGCCTGTGCCTGCATGAAAAGGAAATGGTTCACTTAGGGAAAATAACACACGTTTTGATAGGGGAAGCTGAAAGCTTTCTCACAAAGGCCAAAAACTGGCCTATTTTTTTTATTAGTTTAGTGTACCATATACAATATTCGTTTGAACAAATAATTTCCCTGTTTAGAAATGTGATAGGACATTTTTTCATTTCCTTTTTTGTACATTTCAGTTGATTTGATGGCCAAATTTTAAGAGGTAAGGATATGCAATTTATTCAATTCTTTAAACCTATAAAAGTTCCATTAAGAATATCTTACTATTCTTTTGCAATGCGAAATTAAAATGCTGCATCATATAAATTAAATGTGTTCCATTTTGGGTATCGTTCCATTTTGGGTACCCTCACCCTAATTAAACATTGTATCAAAATAAGGCCATTTAAATATTATAAGTGCGGTGATATAAGTAAAACATATGACATATAGTTTAAAACAAATTATGAATGCTTATAAACATAATAAATGATATGAAATACAATAGTTAATAAATCAGCAAGTCTGTTGAAAACTGAATGAAACACAAATTTAAAATAAAGTTTACAAAATACCAATATATTTCCGTAGGGTGTGATATAATCAAAATCGCACCCTAAATGTGATGAACAACTGTATGGACCAGGAAAGATTACTCCAAGTAGAGGCACTGGTGTGTCGTCTGCTACAGCAGGATTATGGGTCGATATATGACTCGAATATGCGCTGCTAATTCCACCAATCAAAAAACAGTATATGCCCAATACAAGCAAATCTCTCTTTACCCGGTTGTTCAACGAATCTGAGACGAAGAAGGTCTAGCATCAAGAGACAGGTGGTTTTAAGATAATGTAGTAACCCGTATAATACGTTATTTGCCTTTTGCTTTATTTTAACAATGTATACGGTATTTACGTAGGTCAAGAACATGTCTATATGACGCCAATTGGCGTCGAAACGGATTGCTTTTTAGTAAATACACAATACACATGTTTCGGATAAATATATTTCTGAACGATTTGGTAAATGTTAAAGGAAAGTACAACTTTATCAACCATTTTTCCTGAGACAAAATTAAAAAAAACGGAAGGGGGAGGGGGTTCATTTTGTAAATGTTAAGAAAAGTACATCTTTGGCAACCATTTCTCCCGAGACAAAAAAAAAGGAAGGGTATTTTAACAGATCAGTGGTCATCGCTTACTGAAACAGTTAAGATATGTTTCTTTAGATTTCTTTGTTCTTTGATATTTCTTTAGATTTCTTTGATATTATCTACATTTTTATATATATATAATATAGATATGTGTGTGTGTGTGTGTGTGTGTGTGTGTGTGTGTGTGTGTGTGTGTGTGTGTGTAAGGGTGTGTGTATATATAACATAACAAGCATGCAAATCTGTGATATTGTTAAAATACATACATCGTTAAACATATAAAAGATAGGTAGTGTGATTCCAAAAGGAAAATTTCGGGATAATAGCTTTTGGGTAAACATTTATTTTGGCAAACAGTCAAAACAAGGTGGCAACAATGCCCCATCCTTGATGATCATGGTCAATCATAAATTCCTAGGTAGCTTAAACCATTCTGGAAAAACTCACGGATAAAATTATGCCTTCAACAAATGACATAATTACAACACATAAAAAAATACATATATAAATGAATAGCACATATTGCATAAAAAACAACCAAAACCGAAGTGGAATATGAATTACAAGAAATAAAATAGTGTGTGTGTGAAAAGGGAGGTTTTGACACAATATATAATGAATTGTGGCATTGTATGCCGGTATTACCCTTATTAATTGACGAATTATGATACGTATATCAAAACTGAACAGATATATTGGTAAAGAAAATAATCGACCGCACTTTAATTTGTTTCAATTGGTTTGGTTTTATCACAGGGGTTCGTTATTTACGTCTTGAAATACACATATGCTATACTGATATGGGTCAAACTATGTGTATATTTATGTGTGTTTTGACCCATATCAGTATAGCATATGTGTATTTCAAGACATTTGCAACAAACCCCTGTGGTTTTATTTTGTGTATCGTCCTATCAACAGTTAAGGTCATTTAAGGACGTGTTCTTTTCAATTGACGGATTTTATTTTAATGGAGAAAAATAAAAACATAATCATATAACTTAAAACGTATAAAGAAAATTATCTCCAAGGAGATTAAACAGTTGTCTACAGCAACCACATTTAATATGGTAAACACTATCCTCGATACTCCATGGTAACGCCCACTTCCGCTCTCTGCAGAGAACGAAAGTGAGCTTAACCTCTGGAGTATCAAAAACGATATGTACTGAGCCGATATGTTATCCCATACAAACAATATTTTATTGAATTCTCAAAACAGTGAACTTAAGTAGCAAGGTTATGTAAAGGACAATCTTTGCCTTCTGTTTTCAAAACATGCTAACACAAGTTAATTATAGGATGAGATTGTTTTAGCTTGAAAGAAAAACATGTTTCATATAACATATATTACGCAGTGATTATGCAAAGGCGATTGATCGAAACAATTACGTCATTTATCGATATGTTTTACCATTACTTTTAGAAATCATGTATGAAAGGAAGGCCGGCATATCGAATGACCAAAGACTATTTCCATAAAAGAATTATTTTAGTTTGCAGTATGCTTTTTGAAACGTATTTCGATAACTGTTATAATGTTTGACATATTTTAAATCGGATTGTTTCTTCAAAATTCAGTTTTACCAATCGATATACGTTTATCTTGCCTTCGACATCCTCGATATCCAGGGGATACGTTTACTTTCGCGATCTACACCCTTGGAATATGTCAAAGCAAAATTGAAGACACGAAGATTTGGTCTCAGGTACAAAAGAACTCACCAATAGCTAGACTAAAGATTACAAAGGAGAGACGCCCGACTTAAGAGCATGTCAATTTTTACCGTTACATGACTGCGAGATTCTTTTGATGTCCATCATAGGATCCTTCTTCAATTTTACTGTGACATATTCCAGGGGTTTAGGGAGCGAACTGAGCATAACCCCTGGATGTCGAGGATGGCATTCGAAAACAAAATACGATTCCTCTATACATGGGTGTTTTATGTAGTTTATCAATTTTGAAAAGGTTAATAACCTTGATTAAAGCTTAATCAAGTTGAAAGTAAACATTGATAGGAATCGCTAATAATGAAATTAAGATATATATTTACATATGATTACTGTTTTTTCAATATATGCATATATACAATGTATATATATATGTTAACATTGTGTCCTGGTCATGGGAACGCATTGCTTAAGCTGCGGTATGGTTATAGCAGCAAGATCATCGTTCGTATGAAAGGGGAAAAATGAAAGCAAATGTTCCTTTACAATATGGCATCACTTTTTTGTGACGAAAGGACGGTTCATATACCGATATACCAACGCGATGTTGAAGTTATTCTGACTAATGAGCACATCAAATACAACCCAAGGAATTATTTTGAAGATAAAAATATTCAAAACTTTTTCTGATGTCATTTTCAATTATCGGTTGAATATATCACAAAAATAAGGCTGTAATCGTTCATTTTGGACATGTTCATGCTTTGCCATATCATTCGTGCAACAACCATAGGACCATCCTCGATATCCAGGGGTTATGCTCACGTTCGCTCTCTACACCCCTGGAATATATCATGGCAAAATTGAAGGCACGAAGATTTGGTAAAATAAACTGACCAATCGCTAGACTGATACACGCCCTTTGAAGATTACAAAGGAGAGACGCCCAACTTCAAAGCCTGTCAATTTTTACCGTTACGTCAACCGCGAGATCCTTTTGATGTTCATCAAAGGATCGAACTAGTCTTCTTGTCTCATCAACAAGGTGGCGCACACAAAGCCTTTAATTTTGCTATGACATATTCCAGGGGTGCAGAGAGCGAAAGTAAACGTAACCCCTGGATATCGAGGATGCCATAGGACATGCTTGACCAAAAGGTATTATAGTTGAGAGACATGTACCGCAACAAAGAACTTGAGCTAGTAAACGAACTTAACCGCTTTTTAACCATAATACACAAAGTTGCTTAAATGTTAACGCTGAAATTTCAATTGTCGTTCTTTTTTTGTAACAATTATGAAACGAGTTATATAACATATAACATATAAGCTGAAATAACTTGTTTAATAATCGTTGTTAAATAATCAATGTTTACATATATAACAATATAGCAGACGTACATTATGACGTAATACATAACGCACTGTAGTGACATCACCAAGAACAAACAACCAGGAGCACTCGGGATATATATAAATATATATGAGTACTTCGGTTCATTCCTTCTCTTTATTGCACATGGCCACCACTTATTTTCCCTATCTGGGAAGGGAAATCCGACATGAAGTCGATATATTTAACCAACATCTTAGTTAAAATCAAATTTTGAAACATAACTATACCAGCAATAAGTACAAAATATCATGGAAATGCCAATATCCACGACCGATTCACAAGATATATTCTAAATATTTGCGAACAAAAAGCATATTATCCGTAAGGGCACAAATGTATAACATCCTCATTGCATGGAAGCGCTACACTTTCATCTTTTTTGAAAAATTATTTAACGGAAAATGCTTTCGTGTGATTCTATAATGATTTGTGTTTTCATACTTAATAATAAAATAACTATTGAATCTGTACATTATACACGGTTATTATTACGGTAGTTTTTATTTGATTGTGGTTCTGGAGTATTTCATACATGTTTTTTAATCTTTGTTTTTTTTTAAATTTTGTTTTGTTTTTGTTTTGTTCTCTAAAACACTTCAAATAAATGTGTCTTGAACACTCTAGAGTGCCTTCAATTGTTTAGTGACATCGTAAGGCAATATCGCTGTTGTTTAACGTAGGTACGAGAGCGCATTTTCGAAATATACATGATGTATAAATAGTACATATAATTAATTATGATATAATATCCTAACATTTTTTTCTCTGTAGCTTACCTTTATTTATAAAATTGAGGGAATTCAAATGTTACTCAATTTACACTGTACAACTGAGTAGGTGTATTGTTCAAATATACTACCTTTACACGGGTTGCGTTTAATGTCGTCTGCTACTGACCGAGTGAAGGATTATGGGCCGATATACGACTCTGCTGCATTCCCTGCTGTGGTGAACCAATCATTTAGGAATATTTGACCAATGAGAACAATGCATTTTGCGTCCATAGATGTCTGTTGCTACCCTTCTCATTTCTATATTCTACAACAAATCACCGAACGAAGCAGGTGTCTTTTGCGAAGAAGGAATACGCAGGTAAATTTTCTAATTATATTTTGAAGGTATAATTGCATATATAAAGCAGTCTGCTCGTTTTCACATTTAATTTTCTACGAACTTAATTGTTATCATTATCATAACTATATGTCAGACCCATGGCTGTATCACAGGGGCTCGTATAGACTTTTATGATAAAATTAGCTAGAAATACCTATAAAGTGTTATTATATAGGTATTTCTAGCTAACTCTATCATTAAAGTCTTAACGAGCCCCTGTGGCTCTAGGGTCACAACACGTGTGTACACAAGCTTTACTCGGAGACATAGGTAGTATACGTATCTGCTTTACCGAGTTTCTCGAAAACAGTAATAATATTGAAACTTGCGTTAATGATTGATTTGGTATAAATTTCTGTTTATGTAATGTTGCTATTAATCACAGGCGTGGTATTGATATCGATATATTCCAGCCAGAGACGTACATGTCTCTGTCTCGATTTATTTATTGGGGATGGGTACAGTTACCATAGGTGACAGACTACCGATATCAATGAGCGGGAAAATAACTATTTGATAAATATCATTTATATTAATTAACACAAATATCATTCCCAATGAATCCCAATTTTCGATTCCTTCTAGAGAGGGTTCAATCGAGGGTATTGTGCACATGTATATTAATTATCCTATAATGTCCTGTATTTACAATACCTTTCTTTTATATATTTAACAATGTGCTTATACCTTATGTCTTATCCTATGCTTCCTCAATTTTTATTTGTCATATAATCGGCTGTAGAAGCCATTAAAAGGATTGTTTTGCCATGTTTAATTAAACCATGTACCTACTTTTAAATGAAATTTACTTGACTTGCCTTTAACACACGTTCATATCTTCATCAAACCGCCCTGAATCCCCATGTCAGAGTTAAAGGCAACAAATTTGTTGACAGGGAAGCAAAAAATGCATTAAATCTCTTAATATTAACCAGTGTAAAACTTTCTGTTATAAGACTGATGTGTTACAGTGGCGAAGTAATAGTTATATAGCGGATATATATCAAATATTGTAACCTATTATAGAAACATTAAAGAACAGTTGAAACAGGATGTGCGTTTTGGCATGAGTATACGTTATCTGAATATGAATGGACAATTAAGACACAGGCACTTTTGTTATCTTCAAATGAAGTGTATTTGCAGTATTCCTATATTCTTATTCTTGTATCATTTGTTTATTTTCAGTAATCATGTCTGAAAGGAAGGCCGTCATCAAGAATGCCGACATGGCTGAAGACATGCAGCAGGACTCTGTAGACTGCGCCACACAGGCCCTAGAGAAATACAACATCGAGAAGGACATTGCTGCCTACATCAAGAAAGAGTTCGACAAAAAATACAACCCAACTTGGCATTGCATTGTGGGACGCAACTTCGGGAGCTACGTAACACACGAGACCAAGCATTTCATCTACTTCTATCTAGGACAAGTTGCAATCCTGCTCTTCAAATCCGGATAAGCTCTAGAAATTGACTCTGATATATCTAGGTCAAGGTGCCATCCTGCTATTGAAATATGGTTGGAATCTAGTAACTGACTCGGAAGTTTCACTATCGTTCGTGCTGAAAACCAAAAATGCATTGAAGAAACAATCAATAGCTTCAATACTGCCACCACCGAATTGACTATGATCATATGTTCTTTTGGCAGACATTCCTTGTCAGTAGCCACCGTTGTCTATCGAATTACCAAAGAGTATGTCCTTAAAGGAAGCTTTAGAAATATTCGTTCTCTTATTTATTTTATAAGAATATGTTGATGTTATTTACTTGCATTTGTTAAATATACATGTTTATACGAACAATTTGCTTTTGATATATTGTGTTGTTGATACGATAGATCTGGAAAACTTTATCCAGTTAAACAGCATTAAAAATAAAAAACTAAGTGATGAAAATGAAATGAAATTGTTTTTCTCTATAATAAGCTCACCCGTCCGTCAACTTTTTCTTTGAAGCCTAAGAACTAGAGGGCTCGGGTAATGATACTTGGTCAGTGGGTACCTGACATAAAGTGCTATAAAGTTCCCTCTTTTAAGATGACATTGACCCACTTTCAAAGTCAAAAGTAAATATGTTAAAACATTTGAACAACTTCTACACAATAACCAGGAGGCCCAGAGAAATGACCCTGGCATACTTTCCAGATCACAAGGTTCAAACTTGTTAACAAAAAAATCGATTTGAATAACCAAAAGCTCTAGAACAATGATATTTGGTCAGTACCTGCAACAGAGTGCTATAAATTTTCCCCAAATGAAATTAATGATACAGGCAAGTCTGGGCCTCTTTTTATATTGATGTTTATAACATGTATACCCATATATGGATACAAGTTAGCAGTATGCTTTGGAAACGTATTGTCATTATTGCTATGCAAGATTGTTTTTCATGTATACTTCATAGAAATGTATGCAATATTTTAAAGCGGAGTTGTTCTACTGAAGTCAATTATCACCAATCGATATTCAAATTTCTTGCATTAGAAGACGTAATACGATTCCTCTGCGCATAGGTTCTTTATGAAGTTAAGGATGTTTGAGTATGAACTTGATAAAATCGTTATCAAATTGGAAATAAAGCGCTGAATTAATCAGAAAATTATGAAAATTGATATAATTATATTTATGTAATGAAATAAATGCATATTGATATATCGTTAATCTGAGGAAACGCCTTGTTAATGGTGCTTGATTCTCGTTTGTATGCAATGGGCAAATAATCCATTTGGAAAAGAAAGACTTGCTCCATTGCAATTTGTCGTTACTTCATTGTGACGACAAATGATGGTTCACTTACATGATTAACCAATGCGATGCTGAAGTTATTCTGACTTATATATGCACATCATAAACAACCTCGTATTGAGTGATTTTGAAGAAAAAAAATATTCAGCACTTTCAGCAGTTTTAATGACTCGATTATCGATTGAAATACATCACAAAATAACATTGTAGCCATTTGTTTTGAACACTTTCATGTTTTTCGATATCATTCGAGCTACAAACAAAGTACCAGCTAGACAAGAAAAGATTTTATGCGACGTGTACCTCGCAACGAATTGGATTCAGTAAAATCTGAAATGCTTGATGTTTAGCGTATCTCATGTACTCACATCCTCGATATCGAGGGGTTACGTTTACTTTCGATCTCTACACGTGTGCATAACTCCTTGAAATCGGGGATGGTTGAACTCATTTTGTGTCTTCTTTTCAAGTCAGAATGCAGTGATACACAACAAGATGTCTTAAATCTCAATATACATTTCATACGGCGTCTGACCGTCTACTATCACTTCCCCTCCACCACTGGGTTGCGGGTTCGAGTCCTACGTTAGGCAGACGCTAGATACCGATAGGTCGATGGTTTTTCTCCTGGAACTCCGGCTTTCCTCCACAACCAAAACCTGACACGTCATTGAATGACCATAGCTGTAAATAGGACGTAAAACTCAAACTAAACACGACAGTTTGTATTTTGTTATCAGGACCTCTTAATTTGCAATAATTACTAATATTTTACATCTCAATAATGTTTACTCCGCTGGTTGACTCTCATATCCCCGAAGTTGGACGTCTTATTATAACGCGAACATAACCTGACACGCTTCAGAGGAAATGCTTGTGTATGAATGTATTTTGGCCTTTGAAACCACAAGTTGTTAATGAAGGGTGTTATAAGCACCTCTCCCATTTTACTTTCTTTACTTTTTATACGATTAACTTAATTAATATACTTATTCCTAATGAACTAAATTATCATATAGTGCAGTAATTGTGTCGACCTGCTGCATTTTAAAATGTGTGATCATGATATCTTGCCTTATGTTTCAATAAATATAATCAACATGTACAAGCAGTCAGGTTTTTCTACCTAAGTTGCTAAATATTTAGGCTGAAATTAGTCGTCATTATGACTTAATTTTCAGTATGATAAAAATATGTCCACTATGCTTTGTTAGATCGTTAATTATGTGGGAGAAACCGGAGTACCAGAAGACAACACACGATGTAAGAACCGTGCGCTCTACCACCCAGGCCAACAAGTGTTGATAGAACTGCTGTAAAAAAAAAGATTACTCTATATAGATCATGATTATACTTAATTATTATATTCAACCGAATACTCAATAAATGTGAATGGGTGTAGCCTTAATGACTATCACTTGTTAGCAATATCTATTTCACCAAAATACTACACTATCTTCACGTCATTTCACTTAAGCAGGAGAATAAGTGGTACAATTATATAAAACAAAAGAATTGGTCTTCAGTACTCTTAGGTGGCATTATAAGGCAATATCGATGTTGTTCGACGTAGGCACGAGAGTGCATTTTTAAAACATATAAGATGTGTTGGTTATTGTTATAATGACAGGTAACATGTCAAACTACACTGATTATATTTGATAAAATAAAATAAAATATCATATCCTCAAGTTTTGTTTTCTATATTTTATCTTTATTTATAATATTTATGGAATATCGATGTTACTAAATATACACTGTTCAATTGAGTATATATACTACTTGCATACAATGCGCGCTGAATGTCGTCTGCTACTGAACGAGTAAAGGATTATGGGTCGATATACGACTCTGCTACATTCCCTGTTGTGGCGAGCCAATCATATAGGAACGTTTGACCAATGAAAACGGTGCATATTGCGTCCATAGATGCCTGTTGCTACCCTTCTCGCGTCTATATTCTAAGACAAATCATAGAACGAAGCAGGTGTCTGTGGAGAAGAACGAATACACGGGTAAATTTCTCATTATATTTTGAATGCTTCATTACATATAACTAGCAATCTGCTCGTTTCAAATTTACCTTTCTACAAACTTATCTTTACCATAAACTTAACTTTAGGTAGTAGGATGTGTGGCTATGTCGGTCACAACACGTGTGTACACATGCTGTTCCGATATTCTGTACTTGCGTTTTACATGTGTTTTGCATACATTCAAATTAGATTATATTTTCATTATAGCTTTCTGTTTATGTGCTGGTGACAACCACTTGAGTGGTATGGACATTTGCATCACATACTTCATATCTATATCAATGTATCCCGGTTTATTTTTTTGGGATGGGTATGTACAGTTGCCATGGGAAACGGGAGTACGGATACCGGTGATCGAGTTAAGTCAAAACTTGGGTCATAATGATTTGTATAACTTAATGTACGTACTTTTCCGGGGATTATCTAACACACGTTGATCTCTCTTTATTAACCTACCATGGAGACGTATAATGATTTTATACGTCTTTGCCTTGCTTGGCTTTCAAAACAATATATATTCACATTCGTTTGATATATACCAGTGTAAAACTGTCGTAAACGACTGGAACATTTAAGAAACAGCTGTACTTATATCGGATGTATTAACGAATATGTGATAATGTCATACATATAATTTAGTAGCCAACATCAACTTAAATCAATAGAAGTAACGTTGCCATGTTGCACATTGTCATAAGTTTAGTTTTTTTTAATATAAATATATATATTGCATTTTCAAATGCCTGTTCTTTTATTTCATTTTCTAATTAGGCTGCGCGTCTGTTAGTATACATAGCAGTATTTTAGCCAATAAATCATTTATTTTTATTTATGTATTTTCAGTAATCATGTCTGAAAGGAAGGCCGTCATCAAGAATGCCGACATGGCTGAAGACATGCAGCAGGACTCTGTAGACTGCGCCACACAGGCCCTAGAGAAATACAACATTGAGAAGGACATTGCTGCCTACATCAAGAAAGAGTTCGACAAAAAATACAACCCAACTTGGCATTGCATTGTCGGACGTAACTTCGGGAGCTACGTAACACATGAGACCAAGCATTTCATCTACTTCTACCTAGGACAAGTTGCTATCCTGCTCTTCAAATCCGGATAAGCTCTAGAAATTAACTCTGTGATACTCCACCATCTTTTGTGCTAAAATCCTTAATTGCATAAACTCGCTAAGCAGTAGTGATTGTGCATGCCAAATAACTCAAGTCCGCTGACTGACGCCACCGAAATGACATTGTTTAAATGTTGTTTTCACCAGCACAGTTTGTCATTATATATTGCTATTTTTCAAACGACCAAAGAATATTTATCTACATTTCATAGGAATTTATTTATATTGTTTAATTGCATTTGCTGAATAAACACTTGTGTACGGGTCCAATTTGCTGATTTTATTATCGTGTGAAAGGTTTGGAACAGCATTAGACATTTAAACAATATATGCAAACAATTACTTTATTGTTTTTCTTTCTTTTCTAGACAATGCATCGTATGAATATTGAAATTGACCTTTCTGTGAATCTATTTTGCCAATGTTGATAATGAAGGAGTATTGTTTGCTCTGCAAGATTTTTGTTATTGCTTAGTGGAAACAAACAAACTTCTTTTTAGGCTCGCCTTGCCATTTATACCATGGCGCAGCGACCGTCTGTCAACTTTTTCCTTTAAAACCCTACTAGTCCTTAACGGCTCAGAGGATTTTGACAAAATTTGGTTTGGAGCATCATTGGCCAAAGGGTTCTCAGTTTTGTATAAATGGAGGGTATGGTACCCCTGGATGCAGGGACAAATAGTGGCAAAATAGGTAACTCTTTTTTTTCTCCTACTATAAAAGTGATGGGATTTAATCCAAATGCAGTCTCAAGCATGTTTAGGGACAAAAGTATCAATTTTGTATAAAGTGAGGTATGGGGGCCCCCTTCTTAGGAGCAGATAGGTGGGGCCCATTCGGGGAAATAGAGGAAAACATTTAAGACCCTTCTCCTTTTGTACCAATGATGGGATTTTGACTCAATTTGGTCTGGAGCATCAATTGACAAATGGTTCTCAGTTTTGTATAAACGGAGGGCAGAGGGGAGGGGGGAAATAGGTTAATCTTTACAAAAATCTTCTCAACCAATAGAAGGATTTTTACTAAATTTGTTCTAGAGCATCTTTGGATAAAGGAGCCTCATGATCATGTTTGTATAAATAGAGGGAGTAGACCCACTGGGGGAAGAGGGTTGGAGCCCCATGAGGGAAATAGAGGAATTTTCCCTAACTTTAAAAGTGAAGGGATTTAAACCTAATGCAGTCTGAAGCATGCTTACGGACAAACAAATAATTGTCCGTAAGAAATTGGTGTCAGAAATGGGATGCCTAAAAACGTAACAAATTGGTGTCAGAAGTGGGATGCCTAAAAACGTAACAAATTGGTGTCAGAAGTGGATGCCTAAAAACGTAACATCTGTATGGTGATCAGCATGTTTTAAAATGAAAATAAAATACGAGGTGAGCTATTAAGGCCCCTGGGCCTCTTGTTTAAATCGGAGTTTGTTTTTCGAAAACAACATTATAAACATACTTCGGTATTTTAATCACAATCGGGTGTTCTCTGAGTGCCAACATAATTATTTACCAACAATAGGCAGGTGTTGTTTTATGAAACAATGGCAATTCAATTAATACCGTTTCATACAAAGGCTGTTTTTCACCTAAGTATTCACCTAAGAAACATACCTGTGTTTCATACTACACACTTTCTTAGATAATGTTAGCTTCGATATTTTTGGTCAAAGTCTAAACTGTCACATCTTCAAAACACTGAAAAGTGTTTTCTTATATTTGAAAAAAATATATAAATAAATAAGAATAAAGAAAACTGACACATTCCTTTATCTGTGATAAATATATAGTCCTTAATTATTCCTTTATCATTTGATTTTGCTTTCAAAGTAAGGATTAAAAATTATGTAACTTTGTAGATTCAGTAAAAAAAGACAGAATACAAAAAGTATTTATTAAGGGAACATACATGCTATGCATATGACGAACGCTGAAATGTTCTAGCACGTATTAAGAACAAATGAACAATTTTATATTTTTGGAAAGTCAAATTCTGAAAAGTAATCTGTGCAAAATGCCGAAAATAAAAGAAAAAGGAAACTGAAAATGTGAAAATTACCTACTAGGTATAAAAGAAATTTCTCAAATGAAATGAAACTATGAGAAAAGATAAAATCCCAAATTAAAAACAGAGAAAACCTTCTGGTTCCATGAAGATATTCTGATCTCATCCAAAATGGAAAGGCTGAAGCGACATCTGCACAAATTAATAGACCTATATGAGATTTGAATAGATAAGCCCCCGGTCCAAATACATACATACACATTTATTTATCTCTTTTTAATGTCAGAACTTGTTCGTCGTCTGTTTGAATGGTTTACATGCTTTTTTATAACATACAATCTGCATACTGTGATATTGTCACATTTTTATCTAGAGTTAACGTGATGTGATTTATTGAGATATTGTAAAAGGTGGGGCAGATACAGCTCCCCTATAGGATACCATTCTCGTAGCCACAAGTTTTATGAACATTTCTCAAAGTTAGGGAATTCCTTTACTCAAATTTATATTATATATAGTAAAGCATTATGAAATAAAAGGAAACTTTTTAAACTAGATTTCTCTTCAACGTCAATAACGCTACCATTTTGAAAGAAACGTAGGGAATTTCCTTTCGATAAGGAAACATTTATGAAACAGATTCCTGAATAACTGTTGAGAGCATTGTTAATGCTCACATGAAAAGCGTGGTTTCTTAAAATTATTTTAATCCTTACATATATATTTCCGTTTATTCCCAAACTTTCCAAACCTCTAAAAACAGCTTGTCTTCATTCCAAAAAATCTTTTTGGATTTCAATTTTTTAGTTTATTCAAATAAACAATAATACTTTTTTTATTTTTAAACCCACATTGATTCTTTAAAATGTTATTTTATCACTTATACACCTGTACTAATGAATACTTCCAGATTTGGTGTCCTCAGTAAATGACTAAGATGTATACTAATTCGAGTGTTATTAAATTTTGATTGATTGTGCTTTATAATTAAGTTATTTATCTATTAATGAAAGATCAGTTCAATTAATATTATATCAAATACTATATGGATCAACTTGTTGATATCATCAAAAATATAAAACTTAAGAAAATTAAAAAGACAAAATAATAAATATGTGTACTTATATTAACATAATGTGCTTGAGTTCCAACAGGTAAATGCACTAGTTTTTTTACGAAAAAGACTATGAATTCTGTAAAAACAAGTTGCCATACAGGTAAATGATAAATGTTTGCATTCAGAGATACACCCATCACAATCACATTCACTCGGAAAGTGAAGACTCAAAGAATACCGTTTACTGGTAAATATACCTCCTGAGATCCTGGTTGACAGTATACGTTGAGTTCGGTATTTTCCAGCTGATAGTAGGCATTTCCATGGGAACAAATTGCCCCTCTTCTGGCCGACGTGTTGATATTTTTATATGAAGCTAGATTTTACAATATGACCAACATGTACGGCCTACTACTAAAAAGTATGCTAAGTGAAAGTTCCATTTCTTGTAAACAACATTCTTCCTCTACGTAGGGTGTTTACATTCGCAGAACAATGTTGATGTTTTTTCTTACTTAAATTACTTCCATGGTAAGCCTTATTGCAGTGTTATTTTCATGGCACGTTCAGAACTCCCAAATTCAATATGGCAGCGAATATGTCTTGCAAAGAAATATTACGTATGCAATTTGGTAACAGCCTCTCAAGCAGCAATGTTATTTCTTCACATATACGCACAAATATGGAGCATAGTAAATGCATTTGGCCAAACTTTTGTACATTTAACTCTTAACATTGAGAGACAGTTCAAGACGTACGCCGGTAGATAAGTTTCGTGCTTTAGTTTTAATATAGACA
>JAULCA010431468.1:0-11380 GCA_032360845.1 Crassadoma gigantea
ATCTAGACAGTTGTCACTGGTGTTGAATTTCAAATATTCAAGTTATTAGCTAAAATGTTTGGTAATAACATATAGTAGATTATTTAGTTGTGTGAGTCCTTAAGTAAGCATAACTTCTCACTACATTGTGATGCGTTTCCATAGCAACAACAAGCGACCGTAAAAACAAACAGTCCAAGCCCACCTCAATGATGTTTAAGGATCATGTCCCGCTGCCATTAACAGAAACTACACACTGGAAACTTTTTGAACAGGCATTACTACATATAGCCTTTATAAACCATTGTTTGGAAGTAAAACCAGACTGTAATAAAACAATTAGAAAAACGATGAAGCTATAATCAACAACAGAGCTCTGAGTTACAATTGCAGCAGCTGTGCTAGATCGTTATTCGAACCCTTCACTTTAAGATTATTGCCCTACTGCTCTTAGTCACTGACGGAAATGCTCTGTGCTACAGATACATGAAGCAAATGTGGTACATTTGAGGATGTAGTATTTTAAGTAAAGATTACATGTGGGAAACTTTAGGTTATGATATATGTGGTACAATTAAGGTAGAAAATACGCTCTAATTTAGTTATTTTCCTTTTATTAGAGGATTTATTCATTTTTTTTAATATTTGTGCTATGATTTAACGAGCTCTAACGAACATGGTAAATTTACGGTAGAATAAACGTGTTGGCACTTTTGAATGGAGATGTTACTACATGTAAAAGGGATGATAATCTCCCTCATTTCAGAGTATTTCCTTTTTTATAATATGTTTATGGTTTTATAAGCGCTTGAGTGTGTTGAAAGTTATGGTATACGTTGCGGAGGAATACATGATATATAAAAACCGGGTTATAATTAAGTTCTGCGATGCCAAGTTAGCTTTGATTACATGGATTAAACGAAATAATCTTATTTTAGCTCCGCCATAGGCCGTTGGCATACATATTATCTTAATTTGAACCCGACCGCTGAATGAAAAGAAAACAGGTCAAGGAAGAAAATCATGAGAATAAAATTTGTGTCTCTTTATAAAGATGGAATCTTTAATGTTTTGAAAGTATGGAATGATATTCATGTCTGAATACAATCAAATATGAATAATCAATTATTTGAACCGTCTAAGGGTTAATCTTTATCGCGTTTGTTGTAATCACTTATAAATATTAATTTGTTTATTACCTTAATACAATGAATATTTTTTTGTTTGAAAATGCATGGCTTTCTCTTGTCACATGATATATTGCAACATATATTTGTATTTTAGCACTTCCAAATAGATCCATCCAATGTAGCCGTGCATAAATTGTTCCCAAAACTTGCAAGGAACACATAAATTATTTACAAAATATTTGCATTATTTTGCTACAGTAGTTGTGACGTGTGTCAATTTGTGCACATGTTCGGCCTATCTTCACCAGTACTTCAGAGAAAACAAGCCAAGATATGCATATATATCACCCATCGATTCAAACTTATTAAAATAATCGACAAAATTTACATTCAGTTGAGCGATAAATCGGAATAGAATATATGTGTTCAACATTCGAAGCTCGAGTGTGCGGGCATTCTGAATCCGTTTTTTTTTTTAAAGATATGAATTGATTTTCAACTAGAAAATAGTAATGGTTTCGTATAAGGCGAGATATATATATATTGTTGTTCAAGGAATTCTTTATTTATTGGTAATAAACAATTATCTATGATGAATCTATCGATTCCCCGAACCGACGTGAAAGGTATCTGGTCATCTGATGGATTTTCTGCGCCTCTCACATTAAGTCACATGTGCGCTTCCGTTCGGGCAAACAAGAGTGTTTGATATATTTGAAAGAGCTTGATAAATAAATGTTGTAAAATAAATATAGTTTGTATTGTTTTGATAAATAAAAGGAAGACATTTTATCAAAGTTAGAAGTTGTTAACGAGATATTTTATTCGTTATTTAACATCATTTTACAAAGAAACCGGATACAGTTCATAAGGCAAATATATATTTGTCTAACATGTTAAATTATGTACTTATGACGTGAATTAATGAGTAAATACTGTTAACATTGTTCAATGTGATAAGAAACAAAATCAAAAATAGTGTTATCATTTTTTTAATAAATAACAGCAGAATGAGGTAAATGCAATACAATAAGAAAAACCGTCTCTTCATAGCGAATTAACTTCAGAAGTGTCATTTGCGTATTTTTTCTCTTACACATACCAAATGTTCTCTTAAAATAAATACGCTATTTTTTGCAATATTTGTATTCCATTAGAATCTCTGAGAATTGTCTACACATTGACACAGAGTATACGTTATATTTGTTATAACCGAGCATCGTGAAATAACATCGACAAAAAACAAGATACGACATGTATTCAGTCTTTTAGTATTGCAGAGTTATCTGCTCTTATGAGCAGGTATCGATTATTACGTCATTTATTTATGAGGGAAACGTCATACATTTTTGAGAAAACAACGTCATTTTCTCACACAAACTAATGACGTAACAATCAATACATGCTCACAAGTGCAGATAACTCTGTAATACGAAAAGACGGAATATCATTGGTGTGATTATGGAGTCATAAATTCGTCGATGGTCATGGATAGATCTGTCGCTGGTAGGGTTCCACAAGGCTTCGAAACATTAAATACCCAATCACACACCTGTAATTCCTGGTTAAATACTAAACCTGTAAATAAAACAAGTCGATATTTATACGTCGTATAGAAAATACAAAAAAATAAATCATCCGTCAATAATCTAATATAATGTTATCAATATCGAAAATGAAAGTGGAAACAGAAACCGTGACGATATGGAGATTACTTAAAATCAAGGCATCAACATCATGTGATCAGGAAGGAAACGAAAAAATGAATAGAAGTGTTGAATTGTTGTCATTGACATAAGTTACATCTTAAATGCGAAGAAAAATCTGCACGTAGAATATAACAGTTCATATCTATATGGCAGAGCAATACGAAGTAATCGTGGTAAAAGTGTATGTGACAATTAAATTCAACGTTTAGGACACAATGAAATGGAAAAAATATATTTTCCAAACCCTATAAGGTGAGATTATGAAAGTGGATTTTCACCGAAGGGACAAAATGACAGGGGGAGTGGCAGAACATGAGCTGAGGGTCACAAGGGATGTTGTAAAACGGTGGTTTCCTTTCTGTATGAAATAAGGACTGTGCTTAGAACAGTTAAATATTATTTGAGGCGTACGATGATTGGGGTAAAAACGGCGACGGCCACTTGCCGCAGTGCAGGTAACAAAGATTGGGTTTAGACAGGCGCTTTTTTTCGAGGGAAATATAAAATGATTTTAGTATGGTAGAATCTTACTTGAAGGACACAATGAATGTCCAAAGAACTTTCCCCTGTTACAGGTGTAATATGTTCTACACATCATGTCGATATCAGGATAGGCACCATCACTGAGTGAGAAACACTCCCGGTACGTACCACAGGGAGGCGGTACATTAAACGCGCTGAAATATACAAATAAACAGGTGACAGATATACAGGCAATAGATAAACAGGTGACAGATAAACTGATAAACCGGTGACAGAAAAACAGGTGACAGATAAACAGTGACAGATAAACAGTGACAGATAAACAGGTGACAGATAAACAGTGACAGATAAACAGTGACAGATAAACAGGTGAGAGATAAACGGGTTATAGATAGACAGGTGACAGATAAACGGGTGACAGATAAACGGGTGAGATATAAACTGGGGACAGATAAACAGATGACAGATAAACAAATAACAGATAAACAGATAACAGATAAACGGGTGACAGATAAACAAGGGACAGATAAACAGGTGACAGATAAACAGATAACAGATAAACAGATAAACTGGTGACAGATGAACAGGTGACAAATAAACAGGTGACACATAAACAGGTGACAGAAAAATGCCTTATACAATATCATATAGTATAGGGTGTTTGAAGGAATAAGTTATGAGCTTTTAAACAGAGCATCTGCCCTTTTTACTTTGCTATTAGGTACTTTCTCAACAATGCAAAACATGTTTTAAGCAGTAAATAGTCGTACATACATGCATTGTTACCAATATATGTTTATATGACGATATAGAAAGCAAGATTTGTAAGAAAAGATATAAAGAAATGGTGCTTATGAATGAATTCCATGTTACACATTTCAAAGTTAAGAAAGGAGTTATGCATGTATAAACGACACCTACTCATCACATGTATATGTGTCCCTGTTGTAGGCGGTGTACGGTTTACAGAACATCACTACAGCTGTCTCATTGATACACTTCGTGAACGAGCGGCATCCCTCGTCGTACACGCCGTCCTGTTTACCCGAACAATCCAGCGACAGAGCAACTGCAGGGGAACACGATTAAACGGTTTATACTTATAGGTTTTAATAAGAGTAATACATATTTCATTTTTTTCATCTCACATACACTCATTACAAACTCTTTATTAAAACAAAACTACTCTTACATAGAAATATAAAAAGCTACATCGATGTTTAAATTAACGTAAGGTTTTTTAAAGACAAATGTAAAAAGATTCCTCACCACGCAAAGGATACTAAAGTGAAAGTTTTCGTAAGCAAGAGGCATGGCACTCTCATTATGAAAATATATTGATAAATTTTCAGTATTTTTTGTTTTCTTTTTATTAGTTTATTTATATATTTTTTTTTATAATTTTCCTACATCCTTCTTCGCTATGATTTTAATTTTTGTCGAAAAGATAGACATTTTGTTTTGATAAATAATTCACAATTTTGTATGCGTCTGATTACAATAACTACGTTACTTAACTTCAGCGGCAAATATTATATATGTACGGTTATATAACTGAAACGAGGAGCAGAAATATCAAGTGAAACGACTGTATTCATTTATAGAAACAATATTATTAATTTTTTGTAAACATTGTATACTAATAATTACCTGATAATAAAACAGTCACGAACATAAATATCACAGCTACAGCCATTGAATCCATTGTCAGTGAGAACAGCTAAATGACCTTCGTTCGGTTCTGCACTATATATTAGTGGTGTCACACGCCTGACCGTTCTATGGCACCTTGTGATTAGGAGCAGCAACATTGTCCAAGTTTACGTAAGGGATCCTAATCTTAACCGTTATCCTATAGATATGTGTGGAGCGTCGAAACAGATAATTAGAATACAATATTCCCTGTGTGTCTTCTGGAATTTTACTTCACATGTTGTATTTCACATAATCGCTTGATTAAATTCTTCTAGATACTTGATTACTTAATTAAAGTACTGTATATTTAAAATATTTCGTCTCGTTTACAGAGCACATTTATTCAATGCACACGCGATGTATTCACCACGTACGTTATATTGAATGGGTATTGTTTCTACATTCATAACATGATAGTGTACATTATGTGTTCATTTCGTAAATACAGACAAAAATCTGATTGCTATTAGGTGTATATTATAATTGGCTCATATTGTTTACGTTTTTACACTTTCCAGCCATATACAACATAAACCACACAGGGAATTTTTCTAAAGTAAGGTGCAGTGCTATTTAGTTTAAATATATTTTTATTTATATAAATATCCCTGTTGATTCCTGATAGAAGAGAGTTAACTGATTTGTGCTATTTATACTGTGATAGATGTCATTCTCCAAACCAAACATATTCAGACGTATACAATATAACTCAACGTATTTGCTAAAATGATAACATATTTGAAAGATTCACAAATAAGACAAATAACGTGTTAATCGGTAAATGTTATAAGTGTTTTTTTCACGTTTAAAACTTCAATTTAACAGATATACTAGGAAAGAAACTAAGAAAATTCTTCTGTCATATAAACATGGGCGTAATCAGTATAATGTTTTGCGACAAATTCAGGCAAGTTTGAGGTCATAGTCAATTTGAGACAAAGTAAACAATATTTTTGAATGATGATAGATACCAAAAATTGCGACTGTGACGTTGTATTGAATGAAGATTTTTGACATACGTTACATGATAGTACATTGTGTGTTTACATCGTAAATACAAAAATCCTCTGATTGCTGTTAAGTGTAGCTTATAATTGAGGAGAATTAGAGTTAAGAGTTCAGTTAGCAGCAGTATGTAACTTTCTAGATCATTACGGTACTTGAAATATACTTTGTGAAGCCAAAACATCTTTAATACACTTTAAACTCCATTGACAAGATATAGCGTACTGTACCTACTGAGAACGGGTAACATGTGAAATAAACGCTGGTTTGTTTGGTTTAAAAATGTTTATAACTTGAAATTCATTAACAATACAATACAAGCACATCAATTGAAAGGATCTGGCGACAAGATATAAAATCTTATGTTAGGCCATCTCCTTCAGGTATCATTTAACAAACATTTGTTCTCTCTGACTGACCATAATTGTTTAATACATAAAAACACATTTTGATCTAATTAGTAAGAGAGAAAGAAATGGGAAATAAAGAGTTTATTTTTAAATAGAGATAGAAGATAGAGATTTAGGAATTTGAGCTGGTTTGTTTGTAATAGACTTAGGTAGTGAGGTCACCGTTATCGTCCTACTGTACGAATTAAATCAAAGCTGAGGAAGAGAGTCTTGAGTATTCTACCTTCAAGTGCTGAAGGATAAATAAACCGCTTGTAAGATGCAAAATTATTTTTATTGAAGGACACAATTAAATCATAACATTGCTCAATGCATTTAGAACATAATGAGTCGGACATGTAATTTTTCATTATATTACATTTTGTAACAGTTCACTACACACATATTAAACGCTGTTGATAGGAGCTTAACTAACAAGTAGTTCTCAATGAAATAATGATGGTTTGTTTAAATACTTTTCCTACAAATTCAGATAATATGTAATCAACCAAAACTTGATCACCTTCTGTGAATTTTTGTCTGTGTCTCTTTCTTTTCGTTATTGGATCAAAGGATTTCGTTTGCTGCTTTTTCCTGACGAGTTAAGAAACAAACACAACATAATTTGATATACAAGACAATAAGCCAATCACAAGTTTAACTTTAACATTTTATTTGGTATCTGAACTATACATGCCACATTCGGTTAGATTTTTGAACGTGAAAACAGATTTTGAACCTGTGTTGTGTAAGTAAACTTACAACAATCAAATAGGAGTAGGGTTAGCACACCCCGGTATAACATGTACATAAGTAAATGGTATTTCTGATGTCTATACGGGGTTACAGATTAAGGAGAGTTGTCTGGCTGGATACCACACGGACTTTTCACATTCTGGAACCAGTCACAAACCTGTAGATCCTTGTTGAATATAAGACCTGTGCAATTAACAAAAAGAGAAAAAAATCATTAGTATCAGGGAAATGATATTCTTGTGTGGTCTGAATCAATATTTTATTTCGGAATGCATGTCAAAACGATAAGAATTTCTATGTTAAATAAACACAAGCAATACAAAGAGAGAAGATCATATTTGATAATTTACTAGTCGATGCAGAAACCCAAATAAAGCTAATCCCGTTTATTATATATTCAAGTTTATATTCAGGCACATACGTCCATCCCGCTCCTTTATTGGTAAATGTAAAAGAATCTGCACCCGCGAATATCTAACAGGGTGCATGAAAATCACTCTGACAGCTATATCACTTACATCCGAATTTAATTTTGTACCATACCTTTCTTTCATTGTAAAATTTGCTAAATACTAAAAGGTTATCGGATCTTAGATTTCATCGAAAAATATGCTTTCCAACTAACAAGGTGATTAAAATGCAATCACAACTACATGCAAAATGCGTGAATTTTCGAAAAGTACTGTGTGCAGTTTCGTTACTAATTGGTTATTTCTAAATGTTTCTTATATGTATCATATACTTACACATTTGGACAAAAAAAAAACTTTCGTCAGCAAAAGGTCTCAATTTCTATTTCCCTTAATTGAGTCTCATTTTCTCCTGTTTTGAAGGGTTTGAAAAGAATGAAAAGCACTCATAGAAATTATTACATCTAGGGTCAAGCAAACATCAAGCTGTTAAATGCACACTACCTTTTCATTGCCCCTCTAAATGAACAACAAATATTACCTGTTGGACATGGATTATGCCCCATGAACCTTCCATGAGCACACGTAAAATAATACTGGCAGTTCCTCTCAAGATCCGGGTATTTACCATCGTCTTGGCTTTGGCAATCTCTGTATGTACCGCAAGGCTCCTTTACATTCAGAGGACTGTGAAAAAAATATTATATCATCCTACCTTCGTGAGTGTTAATGTATCTCGTTGAACATACAGATTGTTTGCAGTTCAATAAAATTTAATGATTTAAAAAGTAACGTATGATAATTTTATCTTTATTCCAATCTAAGTATCTGGATACTCGGGAAAGTTGCTTTTAATTGATTAATATACTACTCAGCATCAGGCTTTAGCTCGAGGGGAAGATGTAAAGCGAGGAATTAGCAGTGTCGATCATGTTCAAAAAAAAAAGATTTTTGTTACAAGTATTAAATATGTTTATCATTGGTGACCTATATATTCCGTTTGTCTTTGCCAAAGGCATCCTGATGATACAGGGCCAGAGAGGATTTTCTATAACAATTCTTCTAATCAGCTTTTCCTGTTAATTTTAATTTTCGACTTACTCTTCAATGCTGCCGCTTAGATATTACATTGCCTTTTTTAATTGTTTGTTCAGGAAAAATCCTATTGATACTGGGACATTAATATTGGTTCTTACTTGTCGCAACTTCCTGTATCTATATTGACGACTTTCGGTGAACGACATTCCACTTTCGTTAAAGTTCCCGAAGTGCACTTGGTAAACACGTGACACCCAACTTCGTACAATCCGTCATGGCGGCCTGTACAGTCAAACGACTTAGCAACTGTAACAAACACAAATGTTAGTATTATCAGTGTTTTATCGTGAGGAAAAAAAAACATTTTCCCGATATTATTTCACACCTGCATCCGTTTACATTTGGTGTTACAAGTTGCACGTTATACAAAAATGAAACTAAAACTAAAAGATCATGATTATTCAGAGATATCTATATAAGTCATCGATTTCAGATGAAATAAGTCATATTTCGATATTATTCATTTGCAACACATATCTAAATTGGATACAGACCATTGTACCATTGTTCCGTTGTGCACGAACCAAAACAAAAAAACGTCATGATTCCTGAGACTTTACAGAAAAAAAAACATGTTACTTCGAAGATCGTAAGCAAATCTAAACGCCGGTTAAAACGCTTAAGCAAGATATTCCTTACCTTAAGCAGAAAGATTCGTTTTTCATGTATTGTAAACATTCTTATGAAATCAGCTTTCCTACCATCGCTTTTGACGCGTTTGATTCAAATGTTAAAACTGTCGCTGCTGGTTAAATGAGTGCTATTGTAATATACATTGTATCTTCTATGGATACGTTCATGTAAGTAATATTAATGGAAATCTTGTACATAAGTAGGAGTACGTCACTATAAATGAAACTACTTCAATGCTTGTATGAATACCTTTTAGTCTACTTACAGCAGAATTTGTATTTTGTTCACTACTTCATGTAGTATAGATGTAATTAAAGCAAGGCAGGAATGCATTTCAGGGATATAATCTTAGAAGCAAAGAATTATACTTTCAGAATGGGAGACTTCTTAATGGATATGAAACCAATATTTTTCTGAATCCTGTACCTTAGATGCAGGTATGACGTCACAGATTAAACCGTACCGCCTTGTGCTATAACTTCTATAAATAGATACAGAAACGTAGGACCTACCTGGAATGGTGGTTGAGACAATGAGTAGAATCATACGGACATCCATGATGTTGTAACAGGTTGTTTATAACTTCTCTGTCGGGTAAACTAAATGAACAAGAGGAGAATCGCGACAGTTATATATGTTTACTACACGCCAAACCTTAAGTAAATACCGAATTAGCAAAGCAAATACAAACGCCCATGTACAGAAGCTTGGCGGGTTGTTCACTAAAATGGTGATCTATATTCTAAACTTCGTGATATGTACGTGAAACTGTGTTAGACATATTGCCTACATATTTAACTTATCATACGAACATCAGCAGCGCTACATAGGATATGTATTTAATGTATCATACAAACACCCACAGCGCTACATAGGATATGTATTTAACGTATCATACGAACATTTCACTACTAGGATATATATTTAACGTTTCATACGAACATTACACTATATAGGATATATATTTAACGTATCATACGAACATTACACTACATAGGATATATATTTAACGTTTCATACGAACATTACACTACATAGGATATATATTTAACGTTTCATACGAACATTACACTACATAGGATATATATTTAACGTATCATACGAACATTAACAGCGCTACATAGGATATATATTTAACGTATCATACGAACATTAACAGTGCTACATAGGATATATATTTAACGTATCATACGAACATTAACAGCGCTACATAGGATATATATATTTAACGTATCCTATTAACAGCGCTATATAGGATATATATTTAACGTATCATACGAACATTACATTACATAGGATATATATTTAACGTATCATACGAACATTTCCAATGTTGTCCCCTAATGGAGGTCCGTGTCTCGACGGAACAAATGCTTGTATCATATAAAAAAAACAATTAAATACTTTATATTACAATTATTGTACATTATGGGAATCTATTATCTTATGTTTTGATAGCATGCCGTTATCAAATAACTATTCGAAGGCAGCGAAGAAAGATATGTTTAAGTATTGAAGAACTTGTACCAAATTTACGTACTTAAAACATCCAACGAGTTTAAAATAAACAGAACATTAGTATATAATTACAATTCACTTGATTCCATATCATACGAAAGGAAACCTATAGGGGACTACTTCTTCACCCCTAAATTAAATCAAGTCTGAAATCTCCTTTTTCATATCCATACTTATTTTTGGATGACACTGAGCGGTCCGTTCACATCTGGGTACTGCCCTTGATGTACCAATAACGGCGGAAGTGGCGAACGCAAAACATAAATGTAGCAAGCACAATATCAACAAAACACAAAAGACAATTTATCTTTGTAGTAAACCAATCAAATATCTGGTAGCGTTATGTTCTCATTTAGAATAACTTATTATAATTAAAGGTTTGGATTATTTTCTGCGTTACAAAATTGGCGTAAGCTTGCAATAGGCTTAGCTGTCTCTGACAGTGTGTTCCTGTGACTAAAGGAGTTACTTCCCTTCCCCTAGGTAGCAGTGTACAGCAGAAATGGCCTGTTCCTAAAAATAAAGGGCATGTCTCAGATAAACAGGAATATTGGATTTACCTTGCACAATACACC
>JAULCA010431490.1:0-11377 GCA_032360845.1 Crassadoma gigantea
TAAGGGAGGTAATTTTGGGTTGCATTCTTTTAGAGCAGGAGGGGCGACAGCAGCGGCTAACCAAAATGTAAGTGATCAATGTCTGAAGAGACATGGGCGTTGGAAGTCGGACAGTAGCAAAGATGGCTACGTGGAGGATTCGCTTGATAAGCGATTGAGGGTTACGCAGCAGCTTGGGTTGTAAGGAGGTCGGTGTTATTTACTCGCTTTCTTTGTTATTTCTCGCGGTGCCTAGGGCTAGACGGCAAATGGACATTTGTAGTTTGCGTGGTGTTTTTTACATGAGTGGAGAGAAGACGTAGTCGTCTGTTTTACAATGATCTATTTTTAGACACGGGATTCCGATAGCGCTACCTGTATACATCAGGACGCGTCATAACAGTGCACGGTTGGACGCGCGCGCTAGCGAATAATGTTTAAGGGAAATTGGCATAGCAACCCGCCATACCTCTTTAAAAAGGAAATCAATATCGACACCTAAACGCTTGAGACAGTCTCGACATAAAATCTCTACCTCTTCAATGCTATAAGATGATACTGTTTCATGGGTTTTCTTTTCAATACAAATAACCTGGAATTTACCTGGATTGGCCTTCATACCATTGGAGGAAATCCAATCTATTACTAATAGTTAGCGTCTTGCTCTCCTCCTCCAGAGTTTCCTTTAAAGTGTCAAGCCAGTTACTTATATTTGATAAAGTTTTATCATCGGCGTAATTATACAGTGAACATTTTATACAAAATCAAACATATCATTGAAAAAAAATACAAAAAAAACAGTGGCCCTAAAATCGAGCCCTGGGGGACCCCTTATTGACACTCCCCGATTCGCTCACCACCGGCCCAAGCCTGATCTGCTGTTGCCCGTCACTAAGGTAGCTACTGCTGAGGTCCATAGCGGACTCACCCAGCCCATAGGCTCGGATCTTACCCAGTAACAGGGTATAAGGAATGCAGTCGAAGGCCATGGACAGGTCCATCAATATAGCGCCGACATATTGTCAGTTATCCAAGGCCTGTCTCCAATCCTCAAGATGTCGCATCAGAACAGACTGACACCCAAAGCCACTCCTGAAGGCGATCAGGAAAGGATTAAAATGGGTTAAGAAATTACTAAGTTGATCATGTAATATTCTTTCAAAAATCTTTGATATGGTACGTAAAACACTAACTGGTCTAACATTTCCCTTTTCCAATGCACGATCTTTCTTAAAAATAGGTATATTTAGCCTTCTTCGGGGTGTTGGGGAAATGACACATTTATACAGTGGTTAAAAAGTGACGTAAACACTGAGGTAAAAATACCAGTTTCGGTTTCAGAATCTTGGCCGAGATCCCATCTACCCCCGTTGCCTTCTTAGTATCCAAAGACGACAACAATTTCTTCATTTCAGTCTCACTAACATGTTGAAAAGTAAAACTGTCTCTCCCAACATTTACATTTGAAGTTTCTATGTTTTAAATACTTGGGTGAGTATTAAAATCAGTGACACCTTCCAGATCAGTACCAATATCACTGGCGACATTTGTAAAAAAAAAACATTAAAAACATCACACTTTTTGGTTTGATACTTTAATGTCATTTTCTTGTAAAATAATCCTCTGGTCGGATTTACATTTGTTGGATACAAAAGGTTTCACAGTTGGCCAAAAATCTTACGTGATGGACCACCTCCACAACGTTCTTTAAAATAAATTCTGACAGATTGTCTCCTAAGTTTTTCTACAAAGTTTTTTCTGTTTCCTATAGCTTTCCAAGTTGTATGAAGTTTTAAAACGACGATATTTATTTCGGAGCATGGATTTCTTAAAAACAGCCTTACGTAATTTACTGTTAAGGTTATTGGTTCTTGGTTTACGTTCTTTAACTGGTATGTGTTCACCAATTACCTCCTTCATTAAACATCCGTGCGCCCAGTATATATCGTTTACATCATCGAAAACATAAGGTGCATGATACGGTACACTGGACAAATCATTGTAAACACATTCCTGGTCGTCATTTTTAAAACTGCGGTATTTACATTTACCTTGAGGTAGCCTAGGTGTAGTACCTCGTATGGCTATACCAATAAAATCGTGCCAATCACTCAGCCCACAGCTAAAATTAAGTGGTTTAAAACAAAGTGTGGGACAGTTTGTTAAAATAACATCAACTAAAGAAGGATTGTAATCATTTACAAAGCAGGTTGGATTATTTATCGTAATACTTAGATAAAAAATATCTCATAAATCATGGAGAGTTTTCCCTTTGGGGTCACTCAAGCAATCAAAATTTAAATCACCTACCATCATATAGTTATCGTATTTAGTAGAAATTTTGTCGATGGTAATAGTAGCACCCTTTTTTAATTTTATGTCAGACATTGATGGGGGTTTGTCTGTACCAGCGAAAGTCCATTTTCGATTCTGTATGCAGCATTCCACTACTATGGACTCGACCTTGGAAAATTCCAAGTGAGATCAGACATGACGTATGCTATCAGACCACCTTTTGGGTCCTTCCTGAAGGATCGGTAGCCCGGTACATCAAAACATGCTTGTTTGAAAGTGTCGTCAATTTTTGTCTCTCCGATGAACAAAACATCACCTTAGTTCTCGTATAAGATTGAACATATTATATAAGATTCAAAACCAGAAGAAACTTATTCTATAACTTATCAACTAGGGAAATATTACAAATGTACACAAATTCAAAACCAGAAGTAACTAGTTTATAAAAAAAAATGATTATGGCGGTGATCCCCTTCCATAGATACAGACGAAGTCCCATATATTGGGCAGACCCGTGTTGGGTACAACATTGCAAAGGTATTTCAAGGTTTCTAATCTTCCGTTGACAGTTTCAAACGCCCAACGCAATCTCGTTACCAGTCGGGAATTGTTGGCATCTTCGGTTGACATCTAGTTTCTTTCCTTTTTCTAGGAATGCTGGTGAGTGCGTTTTGATCCAGTTTCTTCGAAGGAAGGGAGAATATCCTGAAATCCTTGGTTAATAATGAGGATATAGTCCTGTTTCATCCATTGGTCTGAAACAAGTGCTGTGTAAGTGTCGCGTCATTGTTTCTACCGTCAGCGAAGTACTGATCGAGAACACTTACTGTGTAGCCATCTGTTGTCGTGACCAGCATGGGTTTTATCAGGGGGGCGGTACTTATGGATAGAGAAACACTTCCTTTGAAAACTGTGCTTACTGCTTTTTTGTATGTATATATATGTACCATCCATGATGAGAATTACCGAATCTGTGATGAAATTGGAAAATAATTGAACGGCTAAATCGGTCGTATGGTTTTCAAGGATGTCTGATCTAGCGATATGTTGAAATCCTATGTGCGATGTTACAAAGTCCTTTTTCAAAGCCGAAATTGCTGCTGCGATGTATTGAACCACCTTCCGCCTGCTGCTTATTCCACATATTGTTGCAAATACCCTTAAGTTAAGAACAGTGTCAACATCAGGTTGATTTAACAGATATTGATATCTAAACATTTGATTTAAATAGGAAATGAACAGTATGACTCGGTATAGTATATGGATATAAAGTATATACAAGCACATTTCTAAACATTTCTTCAGGTTGGTAAGATGGATTAGCGTATGCACATAAAGGTGTAAAATATGTATGAGTTTTCCACACAATCGATGTCGATTCGGCTTCGTTGTATGCCTTTGTACAATAGTTGCTATATATGTACCAAAAGGACTCGGTGCGAGAGTTTATGAACCCCCTCATCTTGATTTAGAACTTGGCCACTGCGGCGTTTCCACTCTGTCGCTTGAACAGATTGCTCTCTCTGACTTAGTATTAAACCAAATCGTAGCTGAATCGAGTCATTTCGGTACATATATATATATATATAACAATTATTGTACATACACTTGCAGCGTAGCCGAATCGACATTACATACCGTGATATTCATCGAAACACCGCATAGAAACACTTACTGGTTGTGTGACGAGAACTTTTAATTATGAATAAACCGGCAATTGTGAAAGACTAGTTTCCCTCAATCGTGGGACGATATTTTTTAATGAATTACAGACGAGGCGGAGCAGAGTCTGGAGCAATCGTTACAAGGCATGTCTTATACGTGATGATGTAATATAAGTTATATTCAATTGAGTGTATCTATTTTTAAACACAAGTTATAACACCAAGAGCTCTGGAGACTGATTTGTTTCATAATTAGCAAGAAGATTGGATATATATGAAATGCTATTGGCAGAACATACATTTATCTGGAACATCTTTATTATAATAGTTTGCCGTTATATGTCAACGTGTTGTTGAAAAAGTAACAGTTTGAAGTTTGTATTATTGGCGCCATTTATTTTATGGCGTGACAATTCAAAGGTGCGACTTGGAATTAAGTATGCAGATATATTACAAATAATTTTACCTATCGGACACTCCTATAGGCGACTTCATCAGGAGCATTCAAACTGCCTGTCGTTGTATGAACGATTTGGATTTCTTCATTGACTTCACTATGAAACTTGATCATCCGTCATGTTCGTGATTTCAAAATCAATTTTGTTGGTATTAATGGTAACATTACGGAGTCCAGTGAGACGAACGGTTGATTCATCTGTGGTCACCTTTGAATTGCATTTCAATATGTCACATCTACTGTTACTCCCTGTTTCCGTTTTCGACAATATAGGTGTGACTTGCAGGATCGTGTTCCCTGGGGAATCAAATCACCATGACAGACAAAGACCTATAAACTAGCCTTTGACGGAACATTTGTCATGCCATTACCTATTTTCTTGCAAAACGCACATCTTGGTTTAGTTCTTCTAGCACCTTGGAATGGCAAACTTACATATAATGTTGGACTGGATGTGTTACATGTGTATTGGTCTCCTTATTTTGTGCTGCTGTCTTCCTACATTTTAAGCAAATGAGATTGTCCTCGCTGATAACTTTTCCCGCATGTTTGGTAAAATATTTCTGATAACAACAGTTCATTTTTCTTGCTTGGCCTTTTCTTATTCTGAGGCAACAAATCCCACCTATTCGGTGTTTAAGTACAAGATATAATTACTATTGCCAGTTAGAGGGTAAAACAATTAATAAATTTCATCAAAAATATTGTCTTACCTACAAAGCATAGTTGTACTGAACACGTATACAAGGATTTGTTAACATGCTTCGATAGCAGAATTACTAACAAAACTGATAAATCAATAGGTATGTCATTAAAATAAAAATGAAATGTTCCATCGACTTAAATAAACATTGCATTATCAAGGAAAAATTATCACATGCATAAATCTTTTTAAAAAAATGAATAACTGAAGGGGGATTCGAACCTTCACCGTTTATTTTCTGGTAACAAATAAACTGCGTTACATGTTCGGCTACATATATACTTAGAACATATAGACATTAGCAGATACAAACTGATTTAATCTGGGAAACTTGATCACCTCCTGTTTTCATTATTTTGAACACTTTCCCAAAAGAGGACCACTTTTCTGTCATACGATTTTTTTTGCATATTACATCACGGTCACAAAACAGTTTATTTAAAAGTTGGTCCTCGGATGGTAAAGTGTTGAAAATATTTTTTCCTTAGTCCAGGAAACCCCATCACTTTCATAGATATAGTAGATATATTTAGTATCATATCAACAATATCTAATATCTCAGCAGTTTCAAAACTCATATTCAATTGGTTTTATATCTTTTCTATGCTTTTTGCTGCAAGAAATGTTTTACTTCTTCTACTATTTGAATAAAGGAAATGTTAGTAAATAATGGAAATCATCTTCAGTCACATCTAATAAACAATAAGTACAGATGTACATAGTCTCCGAGATCTTTCAATGTTATTAGAACGCCCTGCCTCTATAGACAACCAATGTGAGTATATTCGTAGTTTTTCTAATAAATTCTTGATTTTTTTGGTATGTAGTTTTCAAGGTAAAATTGAAGACAAAAAAAATGAAAAAAGACTTGAGCAAGTCTAATTGTTCTTGTGCAGGCCCTAAAGGTATTCTCGTACTGTTCCAAACTACGTCAATATTGACGGCGTCATTAATACGTTCTTGAATATTTTGTTTATTTTATTTTGGCAGTAATAAATATAAGAACTTTAAAATACAACAATCAAAACGTAAACAAATAACGACATTGATCCGGATACGGTTGAGGAGCGGTCCGTGTGTATTTAAGACGACCGTAGCGCAGCTTGTCGTCATGATGAGGAAACCTGTCGCATTTCATGTGCTAGCTTACTAGTTGATTAGCTAGCTATTTCTGAATAAAAAGTTAGTTTCGAATTGCTGTTTTTACAAAAGTGACGAAAGCATCAAATCAACCGATAGAATTTACTGATAAGTTACATCACGTAAGTCTGAAATGGATTGAATACTACGAGATAACACGAAATAGCAATCGGTAAAACTAGAATGAACACGCAATAGATTTGTAAACGAGTGAAACAATACAAATGTACATAGAATTAAATTCAAAACTAGAAGTAACTAATTCTATAACTTATCAACTAGGAAAATATTACAAATGTACATAGAATTAGATTCAAATCTAGAAGTAACTAGTTTATAAAAAAAATAATTATGGCGGTGATCCCCTTCCATAGAACTAAGAAGTTATTTATTATATGTCTATTTATAATGTTAAACAAGCATGAGGAAGATGAAAATGGCCTAGAGCACTTTAATACAATGAAACAATGTACGCAAACTCAGGTCAAATGTGGGATCAACAATAATTTAACTTAATGTTAGCTTTATCATTCCTTTTAAACTCAAAATTTTCACAGCCAAATATTATATATATGTGCCTCTTGGTTATCTACAGAAATGCGTTTATTTGTTTAAAGCCATTTGACCCCCGTGGCCGTAAAAGAGGGCCAAGGTAGTATATTTAACAGAGTGATACCCTTATTTCAAAGCTTACCAAATATTAAGTAAACAATTAGCATATGTCCCTCGATTGTTTCAAGATTGAAAGGCTCATGATCGACGTGTTCTTTTAGAAAACAAAATTGCACTAGACCACCGGACTTTGGAGGGCATAAGGAGTCACTCCTGCTTTGCAGAAAGTTGTGTATCAATTACCAACAATACGTAGTAACTAAAGTCTTGTGTACTACCCATACTAAAGATATCTTTATTGAAATGTCTCCATGTCAATGACAGAATACTTTATATGGATGGTCCATTAAGCATGCAGATACAGAACTCTTTCTTATACTAGTATACAAACATTAAATGGTTAGTTATAAGGTGGAACTGGTATTATAACCATTAATATTAAAATTAAACCGTAGTTACCTTAAACAAAGGCGTTCCTACTACTGTCCGAAATACGCTCCGTGGAGAATCATCCCCGGCAATCCCTGCTTTAACTCTATGGGACCCGTTGTCAAGGACAACACATGGTTTCACTTTATCAGCCCAAGACATTTCCGGCGGATTGATTTATCTTCCTTGATTAAGCTTTTAAAGCTCAACACCTGCAAAATATTTGTCTCTGTTATACAGGAAAAAATATCCGTTCAACAACGTTAAACTGTTATAATGTATTAAACATTTTTGTTTCTGTATAAATATCCAACAATCGATGATCCTTGTAGATAATAGACAATCTAACAACGTTCGATCCTATTAGAACTCCAAAATCCTTCAATGACAAAAGCTGTTAATAGGACGAAATACCCAAACAAAAAAAACATTGTTTGATCCTAGAACAACTTTTTATCCTTGGAGATATTCCAACAATTTTCGATCCTTGGAGATAATCCAACAATTTCCGATCCTAGGAGATATTCCAACAACTGCGATCCGAGGAGACATTCCAACAACTTTCGATCCTAGGAGTTATCCCAACAACCTTAGATTCTAGGAAATAAACAAGACTCACTTGATATCAGTAGATAATCTACCTATCAGCCTTATCCCTTTCCGAAAAATAATGAAACAACATGCTACCAGATTATTGAAAGCTGGCTGAACGAGATTTGACTTCATATAGCATTACAGTATTGTTTCAACATATAGGTGATAATTTGATTTGATTTGGTTGTGTTTTATGTCCTATTAATCGCTATTGTTATTTAAGGACGTATTTCGATTGTGGAGTAAAGCCGGAGTACGAGAAGAAAAACCACTGACCTGCCGCCAGTACCTGGCGACGTACAACAAAGACAACGAACCCACGACCTAGTGATAGAGGGCTAGTGATCGTAGATGGTCAGATGCCTTCACCACTCAGCTACTGCGGCCGTCCTAGGTCATTGGGTGAACACTTCAGTTATGTTTTTAACATATTCCCTTTCCATGGTGAGATATTTGATTAGTTTATTCCTAGAACTGAGTAATTTTGCGTTTTCTCTTTCAATAAAAATGATCTAACACAGCTCAAAGTATATCTTGTCAGTACTTTTTCTACCCAAGAGTATTGATTCATGGCAATATTGGATTCGTTAAGGTTTTAGTAAAATGCTTGTTTATTTTTAAATACCAAGATTAACTACCATGCATCGTAAACAGTGTTTTATCATATACACAAACAAACTTCATGTATAAGTATTCTCTTAACTTAACACTTTGCTGAACACTAACAAGCGTCATACACTTATTTTGTGTCGATACACGGATTACTCAATTTTAATATATGACAAAAACGTTTTTATAACTGCAAAAAGTAGGTGGACAAGCATCGGTTTTAGTCCGCTGTCGGCCACTAGATAATTAGTTCGCTGTGTCATTAACAAAATATACAATATATTTACATTCCCACTGCAAGCATTACGAGAAGAATTGTGTTTATAGAGCTATGAACTCTATTTGATCAGTATCATTTTGGAGCTTCTTGCTTCGATTTACATGGTGACGTTAGGCTGTTCTAGGAATATCGTTTGCATTGCCGACCCATAATTTTCAATATCGAAAACATCAGGTAATATCTCTTTAAAGGTCAATACATAATGTTACAACTAAAAGTTTAGAATGTTATTAACATATTCATAAATAGCGATAACGGACCACAACGATGCAAGTTCTTGTAACTACTATAATCTACATTTGTTTATAAAGCCTCATAACTTTGAGGGGATGTATGAAAGATTTACCTTTCGTATCCGGCATACTTTCATTTTTTAACTCTATTAGCTCCTAGTATATATTCAATTGAATATCAACAAGTCGTTCATATCTGTATACAGATGTACTTTAATAAGCATGAAATGCTGAATATGTTAGGTCGTGGTTATAGAAAAGATAACTTGATACTTCAAACAGTACCTTTCATATATAATGATTGACATTTTTTTAATAATTATTATTTTGAAAGGAGCGTGCTGCTTATCACAGATTACGAGCAAAACTTATTTACCAACCAGAATCAAACGAGTCACTGATTTGCATTACCATCACGTGACGTAAAATCACTAGACATCAAAGTGCTATCAATTTAGCGCTTAGATTCGGGGTATTGGCTTTCAAAGTGCACTTAAATGGAATAAGGTCACATCACAGAAGATCGAATTCCAACACACTGACAGAACTTCGATCTTCTGTAAAGTAACAGCGTAACATATACATTCAGTCTTAACACGAAGATCGTTTAAACGACACAGATTGTTAATATAAATCAAGGGGTGAAATAGGAAATACAACATTGTACTAGAACTAGCTTTTTCTCTGAAAGCTATATCGATCTGGGCCTGGAAAAAAAACTTTTTAAAGTCAAGTTTATCGGTAACGAGAAAAAGAGGCGTGAACAGAGATTTTGTGAGCTTGTATCCAACCATTGCGATTGGATTATTTTATTACTTTATTCTCTCGGAGATAAGTGTGACAAAATCTAAATATATCACTTTTGACGAAACAATAATGTTCAATAGCATTCATTAGACAGTTTTGTTCAATGAATGAATTAAACATAAAAAAAATTTGGGGACTGCCTTTTCCCCCCAAAACTTATTTGTGATAATTTGGAATCATGCAATTGATAATAACAGATACGTATCCATATTTAACTATGCTGCAAACACACATCTGTCTGAGATAAGACTCCCTCTTGCAAACTTAGATAGAAATGCGTGCAATGCAAAGATAAGTGACTGCAGTATGCATTTCTACAATTAGATGTAGATAAGCAAGGCTTAGCATAGTTCTATTAACAATATACCGCAGAATATGTTTTAGGATAATTCCCCTTAATCAAGAAGGACTAAGACATGCACGTGTGGATTCAGTAAATAACAATTGTGATGCTAGGGACCAAGCGTTTTGGAAATCCGTATTAAGATTTGACAAAAGTTCTGTGACATCTATTCATAATGAAGTGCTTCACCTGTATCAAAACCAACACATTTAAACTGTAACGTTTTCCACCCTGTCGTCGTATTTTTGGCCAATATGTTGTGGTGAACACTTTATTGGAGAAATAGGGAAACAGCGCGGGTTACATAAATTCAGGTTCGCTCCTGTCCAGTATCTTGGAAGTTGAAAGAAGTTGACAAACACTTGAATACAAATACTCAGTTCATTTAATATTGAAGAATGGATAATATTATTAACAATAGAACCTCATAATCATTACCGCAACGTAAACACAATTGACAGTATTTTGGGAGAAATCTTGTTTGAAATCTCAGAATAAGTAACTTATCTTTAGCTCGAGTTCCTTCCCTTGGACCGTGAATAACAATCAGCTTCACTATCATTAGTTATGTAGTTTAGAAGTTAGTTTTCCTTCTTGGGTCATATCATCTTCTTTTGGGAGTATCCCATAATGCATCACGACTATTATAGTTGCGAAGGTGAAACAACAAATCTGCCAAAGTATCTCAAATACTCAAAACATCGGCAAGACTAATTATTGTACTACTATGAAATGTCTACCCATTGCTCTGGTGATATTGACGACATTTCTAATGTATATGTCTTGTAGATCGTAATCTGGAAGCGTCTGATCTGATCGACGTCAGTCAGAGAAATGAGTCGCTTTTCCGTGCATTCGCCGGCTTTTATACTTTCTGCCAATGTTGCATCAGCCAATCAGCATTGAGCAATGACGTCACATTTGAAGTCCGCCAAAGTGTAAATAACCGCGAAATTCTCTCCTGGAATTTCGCGGAATTATCATGTTTCCGACAGTTTAAAATGTACAAAACAATAATACATCGCTTATCGAAGCTACGAAGGATCTAGGCATGCTTCGCTTTCATTTAAAGGTAAGCTATGGGGTCTGAAATCGTGTCTGAATCGAAGTTGATGAATCTCGCCATTTTGAACGGCATGTTCGAGCCACAGTCGTAGCGGGAAGATAGATATTGGAAATATCTTTTATAAATACGTATTTACGTCAAAGTAACTCATGTCTTATAACATGGG
>JAULCA010431523.1:0-11371 GCA_032360845.1 Crassadoma gigantea
AATAAAGTTCCTCCAAAGAAGCCGATGTGGTTTGAGTTTCATTTTGTTTACCGTCCTAAGAACTGTTAATGTCATTTAAGGATGTGCCTCCATTTGCGTTATGTATGAATACCTGATGGAATGTTCGCGCATTTGCCTCCTTGCACTAGCATTATTCCAACTCGAATTTTTAAGACATATTGAGACCCATATCTAGTCTCTCAATATCGTCTATGCGTTTGTCTCAGCATCAAGAACGAATTGTTGGAGCCAGGTCAATTCAATCTCGATTCATCCTGGATCTCATTGTTTAGATAATCTTTGTGAGGAATTTAATAGGTGCGGTGTGCTCAATAAATGTTAGTGGAGTGCTAAATAAATAAAAAACAAACAAACAAACAAGACTTCGCAATAAACGAAGAAATAACCTGTTAATAAATAAAAGTTCGTATACATGTATTAACCTAAATGTTTCCTTTATTAAATTGTTGCCATATACCAGCCATATTTCAATGGCATTATATTAACCTTACAGTGAAAGCTATACCAAAGACAAATTTCGTTTTAAATGTGAACAAAGCAACCTTACCTGTTACAAGTTATCTGCTAATTACCAATTGACGGGTACTTTTCTTGCATCACATAACTGTGAAGGAGGTTTGAAAGTGTTAACACAGGAACAGTTCTGCTTCGATAAATATAAAATACATGATGAACTCTGATGGTGACAAACTCCATTCAATAGATTACGGACATGTACTGGTAATATACCTGATATATCGACAGTACAACCCCATTATTGAAAGTTCAATGTGTACAGTGTTTGTAATATTATATAACATGTATTGAAAACTTAGATAAAATATGAAATAGATAAAAGTGCATTCTGCTCTATTAAGATGGACACGGAATTTGACATTTAATGTTACCGTTCTTAAAATGTAAATATCATATTTACCTGATAAACCATCTTTTCACGTTGATACAAGTCAATTATCAAAGACAGCATTTAACTTCCAAATCACCACTTCACAAATTATGCGTATGTATCAATTTCCTTTGTATCCAGAATGTTTCGTGTTTACAATATATACTGTTCAAAAAGTTCTTGTCTGTTCAGTTTTGAAGGTTTGTTATGCACTATTGGAATATGTACCTGTACATGTTTTATTCGATATTTGCGCAAATGAAAGCTCGCCGTTGATTTGACCAAGAATTAGTCAATTAATATTTAATTTGTGTGAAAAATATAATCATAAAATAGTAATAGATCATTAAATTGCACATTTGTGTGCATCATGTGCGGACAATATTTGGTGCGTTGTATTGTCACTTAAGTATACATTCGTATTTCCATCACATAAGCTATTGAAAGAAACATACATGGCTCATTTTGTTTCATGTTTTTTTTTGTTTTAAACATTGCATCTACGTCACTTTGCTTCAACGGTTCTCAAAATATAATTCGTTGCTTTAAACTAAATATATTTATCTCTAGCAGGTCGTCTACATACCTATTTCCCCTATCTGCATCCAAATTGTTCGAAAATTAAAGAGATTTTCATGTGAGACCTGGTGCATATTTTCCTTAATTCCCTAACGTGCCTTTGAACTCTTCCCCCTGTATCTCCGTAACTTTACGTGAGAAATGTCGAGTATTTTACACATGTAGTACTCCTTATATTCTGTGATAAGGGTCTTTCGAGCATCCGTCGACTGACAGTAGTAGCCTATTAATACGATAGGAAAACCAGAGACCTAAGAGCCAATGTGATTAATGACTAGTATAACGTACAATGAGTGGTGTTTTTGCTACAGATTATTGCATTATAATGACACCGTTGATAACACGTCAACATAGCATTGGCGTTTCTAAGGAAAACGTATCAACAATGACGTCACGTTCGGCATATAAACCCTGCCCAGCAGACGCCAGCCATCATCAGCCTATCACGAACAAAACTCAACATGGTAGGTATCGGTAGTGTTATAATTAATGTTAAACTGTTTTGCTTAAATCTGCATAGTAAAAAGCTTGCCGCTGCCATTTCCTATGTTTCAGCTTTTGTTTTAAGACGTATAGAAGTAAATGATATGTTTTGGTCATTTGGAAAGTATTGATATCCTTATTTTATTAAACGACTTATTTCGAGTTAACCAACTTGTTTCAGGCAAAAAATTAAATGTAAGAAGTTAAAATATTTAATTAACTGAAACATATAAATTTGATTTAGGCTACTTATCCTTAAACTATGAAAAAGAAGCTGACAAATTCACGAATTAACAAAACTTATTATCTATTTGAAAATATACTTTATCTTCTTTGTCGAAGAAATATAAATTAACATGCAGCGTACATACAATCACGTATATAAATAAATGTAATTCAGAACACGACGTCAGACATGATGTAAACACTGATATATTTGTTATCTGCGGGATACTTTCTCTTCGAATATGAGTGATACTGAGGGAGAAAATCACGTTTTCTTTACAAAACCTGTTAAGCGATTTACCATACAGCTGTTTAATATTTTCGATGAATTGAAATATTTACCAATTTAATATTGATTTCAGGGCACTAACCACTTGGTATGCTTCGCTGTGGCTTTGATTTTGACAGTTGTTCAGCTTGGTAAGTAGAACATGTTTTAGTCTTCTTTTCTGATATTAATTCATTTGTTCTTTTGTATCATGGTTAAGAAAGTAATAGTAGCTCCAACCTTTAAATAATGCTCCTCCTTTTAAGATGGGTACTTATACTGATTCTGACTCATACATGTCGTTATATAACATTTATTAACACAGAGAGGCTAAAGGTTGTGCATTGTATCCTTAAATTTCCTGATAGATCTTGGCAAATATGCAAATGAAGAACCACGGCAGTCCTGTTGGCTTTTACAGTTATATACGTTGTGACCGCACAACGCACCAAAAATAGCGTGCGCATACCGTACATTAATTATGCATTTACCGTGCACACATCGTCCGCACATGATGCGCACAGCTGTGCAATTTCACAATCATTCGCTTTATCGCTGAGGCACTTATTCGTTTCAAATATAACATATATCTTTATATTCGTTTTGTCTTGAATAATGTACACATTCAGTGTTTTTCTGTGTCTCAATAAAAGAAAAAATTGCTCCAACAAATTGACAATCTCAAACTGTCTACACTATGAGAATTATTTCCTTGCCCCATGTACTAATTTTACAAGTTATTCGTATCCTACAAACACATATTTGTAAGGATTCAGTGATATATAGAATTTTCTGTTTATTTTACTTCTAAATTTGCATGAAATATAACACTTATCTTACGTTATAATAAACGATTTATAAAGATCAATAGGATTATTGCCAAAACTAATTTATTTTCAGCGTATAACGTGGCAAATCTTAAAAACTGTTACGTGATTGTATCCTTAAATGAGACAAATAAACTTTGATTTACATGACCTTGGACCTTTACCTTAAGTAGTTCAATGCTGTTTTCCAGAGTAAATCTCAGCCACTGTCTCATGAAAGTTCATGAAAGCTGATAAAACGTGGTATGTAGGTCATCACGGGAAAGCAACATGTTGTATCCTAAAATGGCTACTGTTTTATTTTATGAAATTGTCCATTATGGGAAGGGTATTTAAAAAAAATTGTTCTGATGCAATCTGAATATGACTTTTAGCATACGTTGGCGTAGATTTGCTAAGGATCTTTGCTACTGTTTCATATGTGGACATCAGACTTCATATGTTGGTGCATGTCCATTTTGTCGTGCAATAAAATGAGGTTCATGAAGTAAATGCGCTTCTGTTTGACATTGACCTTACGTACAGAACCAAATTGATATAGCCTTAGAACAGATATACAAGGCAAAAGACTTTTTGTGAATATTTCATTGACAGTAAAACGTCCAGATCATTGTTTTAACATCAATTCTATTTGTTTTATGTTTGCAGTTAAGGTCTGTCATGTTGTCTTATTAATCGGCAAAATGTATTTCAAATAAAATCAAAGTTGTGATTTTCCGTTTTAATTTCCATCGATGGTGATAAACAAAAGCACTGAATTTCTAAGAGCCTATCCATATAACTTGGGTTTGTCTGTGTTTACTTTATGACTTGAAATTAGAGCATATTTTTTTTTAAAGTTTACGAAGCCTCAATGATTGGTTTTTATTTCAGAACCATGTAGATTTATTCTGTCGTCAGTGAACTGTGAGAGTTTGTGCTCTGTTTTATTTAACCAAGTGTTTTGTTATCTTTCATTTTTTCGAGCTTTTAACAATTCAGGTCCTGTAAGTTTTATGTTGCGAATGTTCTAATACAGTAAGATTGAAATCTTTAAAGCATTTGTAAATGTATTTAATATGTATTTGTTCAAGGTTTTCTGAGCGGTAGTCATACAGATTTGTATAAAATAGTTCAATTTCTGTTGATATTTCTTTAAAACAAATCTACGTTATCTGTTTTCTATCCACTGAACTGTTATATTTCTAGACCACAGAAGTACTTTGTAACCATCTTCTATCAATTGGACCTATGATCTTATTGCATACCATTTCATTTGATCTTTTTTTCATGTTTTACTCATAAGACTTTTATATATGTATCGGAGGTGGATATAGAATTCCTCCCTAGGGAATCATAAATTGTGGTAAAACCCTCATCCTCGGGTTCTACCCAAAATTAGGATCCCATCGAGAGGGATTTGCTATCCGCCTACCGTTATATATGAAAGGGTGTTTTTCTCTCATATCTACTATTACGAAACAAATACTTCCCTCACAATGCTTCCAGCCTGTCGTCTTAAATACTTTCTCCGTGGATAATAACACAGCGGTAGAAATGAATACTCCACACCCTCAAACTGAAACACTGTTGAAGGTATAAAAACAACACATTTCCATCATAACTCTTTGGTTCAGTTGTTTCTCATATTTCTAATTTCCATACGGTATTTTCTAGCTGCCATCTTAGAACCTCAGCGCTACTTACTGTACATCTCATTAAGTGTGCAGAAAAATATAGGTCCTATTTGAAAATAAAAAACAAATTATGTTTTTGTTGTCAAATTGTTAATGTTCTAATTACTTAATATAAATAAAATTATATATTCAATTAATAAGCATAGACCGGGCATAAGTTGTTGATATCGGAAGTTGCTCTCCTTAGTTTTGTATTACTACGCGATGTGATAAGCCCATGTTAGATAGACTCAGCAAGCATGGTTATCTTATATGGCCAGCGTTATCTTACATGACCGAATATGAGAGATAAGTATCTCTACTTGTTGTGTAGTGAGTTGAGATTTAAGTTGGTGTTTTTTAATAATGTTTATTTCGGTGATAAATTCTTTCTCTTGTGTGAATTATAGGATATAGTTACACCTTGGATTTTAGCAGCAACATTTCTAAAAGTAGTTGGTCATCTATAAGGTACGGAGTTTCAATATCAGTGGGTCATTCAAAAGGTTTAGGTTAGTATATTAATCTTTCACATTTTTTTATGGTGTTCTTTACTTTTTGTTAGTATTCTGTGTAATTTAGTAGGCTATAATTTAACTTCAAGGTTCCTTTACCAATGTGAAAGTTGTTTAATGTCAGTTATAATGTGATCAGAGTTTGATCGGCCCTGTATGTTACTTTGATGGTGTGTTTTTTAAGGTTAACAAGTTAAAAAATTAATTAATTAAAGATAAATGTCTAGTCTTGCTTGCTGTACGGGGTTTCTACTTCTCCGTGCGTATCGTTTGGAGTCCGGGTGATTCAATCTAAACCAATCTACTAAATTGAATGAATCTATGTAATTAAAAAGCATCGTTTTTGCATGTGAATGTCTAATTTTATTGTAATTAGGTGTCTCTTCAGATTGATTTAGAACAAGGGTGAAATCACCACAAATTATACTTTAACATTTAGAAGTTCGTCAAGAACTGTAATCAAGTTTTCATAAAAATTCAGATTGTCTGTGTTTGGACAAAAACATGTTACTAGAGAAAGAGTTATTAATAGTGATACCAAGTGCAAGCAAATTTCCATTTTCGTCTCTTACTTTTTTGCGTATTTCAAATTCAAAAATATTGACACATCTTGCGTTTGACTTGTGTGAATTTAATACACTGGTGTATCCCGATTTTGACATGATGCGTTTTATATTTAACCATAAGTGAAATGTGTATCATGTTGATATGTTATACTAAAATTGCTGTATTTTGACTTCAAATAATCAAAAATATAAAATTTTTAATAATTCGTTTGAACATAAACACGGTCAGTTCACGGATGCAATTTTGACGTTACCTGACTGTGTCATATACAGATTTTGACATGATGCGTTTTATATTTAAGCATAAGTGAAATGTGTATCATGTTGATATGTTATACTAAAATTGCTGTATTTTGACTTCAAATGATTAAAAATATAATATTTAATAATTCGTTTGAACATAAACACGGTCAGTTCACGGATGCAATTTTGACGTTACCTGACTGCGTCATATACACTTCTGTTCAATATTTTTCACATTCAGATTGATCATCCGCTGTGATAGATTTGTAAAGACGCGTAAGCAGTTGAAGTTATTCGATTAAATTCACAATTAATGTTGTTAAAGTTATTTGTAGAGTTGTGAGAAGGGACTAGACAGTACGATACAAAAGATACGATACAAAACAAAACAAGGACAATCGTAATACTCAACGATACAATATTCTTAGTTCATACTTACCCAGACATGAGACTCGCCAACTACTCATCGGCATGATCTTTAGTATAAACAGCATCAACATATGTACAGCATGGCAATAGGGTGGAGTAACACTCTTGGTCTCCTAGACTTTTCCTCTAATAGTAGTACTTAGAACGGACAGGGGTAAAATATGTAACCGTAGAAAGTATAAATCAAACGATTTGATTAAAACAACCATTGAGCGTTTTGGACCAAAAGAAAACATAGTGTAATATATTTTTTCAAGTATTTAGTTCTATGGTATATCAATACATCAACATAGACGTTCAGTTATTTGCATTATTATATGATTATAGCATTTGGACATCACGATATACACAAATGGCTTTCATTGAGATTACCTGAGTTGAGTTTTATGAAGAGTGATCTGATATATAACCTTATATGATAACGGATGTCGAACAAAATTATATTATAATGTACACTATGTACATTTAAAATTGACTACGCAAAGCAAAATAAATTGATCTACAATACAGTACGTGTTTTATGATTCAAAGCAACTCTACTTGATCTGCTGTATGAGAAGATTGTTCAGACCCTGAAACGCCTAAAGAAATAAGAACCAGAGCTACTTGCTTCTTTAGTATATTTAAAATATTATTGAGTGGTACTAGGGGAAAATTTGCGTTATGAACCGGACCGGAGCAGGCTCATTGAAAACAACTTGACTGTCAAGTGCGCCTGATACAGCAAGGAGGCTTGTTGTATATAACAATGCATCATAAGGACAGATGATATATAGACAAGAAAGACACGCATGTATAAGATATCGGGATAAGAGTAATTATATAATTTAAACGAAAATATTTCTATAGCAACACGTTGACATACACAAGTGTCAGGTGTTCAAAGAGCCTGAAACGCACCGTACATTAACTTCAAGTCATGGTTTGTTCAAGACGTAGTACCTAAAATGATGTCATTTGAAAAAGAATTATTGTGGATTACAGATGTTATTTGACAAAATGACTGTCTAGAAGGGCACATTAGTCACCTTGGATAGACATGATTGGTACAGTTTTGCTAGACTATACCATAGTAGCGTATTATGAGAGAGAGTGGCATAGAACAAAGCTTGCCGTTTATTGATAGAAAACAATGTATTCGCAAGAAAAAAAGATGCGTATTTGAATTTTCTTCACAATTTAGATGGCATATGCTAGTTTTATAACACGGGGAAAGCATCCTATAGATTATGGGTGACATACACGACTGTCAGCGGTTTTATAATATATAACGATAATTGATGACGTCATTGTAAATTGGCTTGTATATTATAACATGCGTACATTTAAAAGTGTCTAACAGATTCTTTTTGAGGGCTAGAAGCTCCAGGTATATTTGATAGCCATGATTTTTTTATATAACTACTATAACATAGTGCTTTAAATTCGCGGGGTCAATATTTCGCGGTTTCGTATTCAGTACCTATTCGCGGGGGTTAAATTTCGCCAGGAGTGGTCATCAACCAATGACGTCACGCGAAAGAAAATCAAATGTGTATGTCACTTTGTAGAAGTAAACTCTCATCAATAAATCAACTATTGTGTACACATAAATATAATGTGGCCACTTATATGTAAGTGTTGTTTAAATAAGGACTGCCCAGTTTTCCGGTGATAATCTTATTTGAGTTTAATTAAGCTTGTGTAACAGCGTTGTGTTATTAGTATTTTCAGCATGTTGTGATTAAGTCCGTAAAAGCAGTTAACATTTGCGATATTTTGCTCATGTTAAGAATTCGCAAGAAGTATTCAAAGTGCAAATATAGCAAAAATAAAACCCCGCGAAATTTAACCGCTATACAGTACCAGATACGCATTTTCTGAAACAAAAAAAAACAGGTGTCATATTGTAGAGATTATCGAGATAATAATCAAACAGTCATATCCAGTACCATGTCTTTAGTATACTGTCCTTTTCAAAAACGTAAGTTGCAAATTAGGTATTTTCAACAAGATGTTTTGTGCTTTCGATTAATTCATCGAGGCTAGAGTCATTTCTGATTCGGTATTTCTGTCCATCAACTGTCTTCACATTAAGTTTCCTATTCTTAACATGGGTCTACTTGATCTGGGGATGTTGGTACGCCCATTAAGTAGGGATTGGCTTTGCTAAGTTATGTCTTCTTTTATAACTATACCAGTGCTTTTGAGGTTCGAAAGATGTTTGATGATGGCTAACTTCGTTCTTCTTTTGACTAATTTGCAGATAATGGTTCGCGGTTTTCCAGTTTTGAAGATTGCTAATCTGTGACATATATCAATGTCGTCAGATTTATTATTTTTGTTAAGTGTTAAATTGGAGTTGCACACATTCACTTTCTTATCAACTCGATCGTCCAAAGTCTCGTTCGCGTTGTTGTCGGTTACACCATATATTCGGATACTACTGACTTGTCTGTGTTGTTCAATATAATTTATTGCCTCATAGTTCTCCTCGATGAGTCGCGTAGCTGACAGGTTTGGGTCGTTTGCGCCTCGTTGTCTTTCTCCAGATTTTGGACAGACTCTTTAAGTGTCTGAATCTTGAAAACAAGAGTGTAAATATCTTCTTTGAGCCTTCCAATACCTTCAGTAAAAAGTCTCTAACATTTCATATTTCCTCGTCAAAATTATATTGGTGAATTGAACAATATCAAATTTTGACTAGGTTTTGATGATAAGGGGTTTTATTGGCTCATTAAAATTCTTCTTTAGATGAAAGAACAAATCGCTCTTTCTTATGAGATATTCGCCAAGATCCAATTCTACGCTTGAGTCGGTAGTCTCGTTTATGTGCTAAGGAATCAAATCTTTCCTTTTTTTCGGCGTTCATTTTTGGTAAGTTTTCTGATATTTTTCTAGTATTTTGGTTTTTGTATAACTGTTTGTTACTTTTTCCTTTTTTTTATCTTCTTTACATCGGATGTTTTTATCAAAATCTGTTGTTTCTTCAAAACTGCAGTCGGATCAGGAACCTTTAGTTTTCCTTTTAAATAGATTAGATGACATAATATTAGTTCACACAAAAATAAAATCGACGCATGTTAACATTTAAGAGAACACTGTTTGTTTATGTTTCAATATATGTGCTCATTTGTTGCACGCATGAGATGTTCAAAACCGGTTTGGTTGGTCACACAGCTATAATACAGATATCAGGGTTTTATATAGATCTGAATTCCGACTGGTGTATTATATGTAAAATGTTTATAAACGAATTTAACTTATTTTTCCATCTGTTATACTAAAGACTCACCGCCTCCAACATGTCTAACAGGGATGTGAAATGTGTTTTTGATTGAGCGAGGGGTCTCTTTCGGTTAATTATCACAAAGAACGTAACATTGCCGGAGCTTTTTACTACTTGTGTCCATTCGTGAACCGGAAGTCAAACCACATTTATGATTTCATTATAGCATCCAATATTTTCCTCTTTCTCTACTTACCTGCTGTATTAGAATATTTCCAGGACAAAATATCCCGAAATTATTCTGAAAGCTGAGTCTACTGACTCAGCACATTATTGCTGAATGAGAATTTTGCAGCGGTATAGAATCAAGATCATTCGACTCTTTGTGTGACAAAGGAATCCAGAAATTTTCAAAAGTTTGCAAAATAACATTTCAATTACTGTTTGTGTTCGTATCTGTATGAAGTACAAATATATAATCGTATTAATTTATCTAACAGTATTATGATGAAGTAATTGTGTTTCATATTTTATTGCAAAAATTTTGTTTACTTTTAACAGGAAAGGAAACAGTAACAGCAGAAGCAGCAACAACAACAACACCGACAACAACAACACCGACAAAAACAACACCGACAACAACAACATCGACAAAAGGTTTACAGATAAAATTATTTTGAAGTTGAATATGCAAAAGCAACAAACATAGCAAAACCAAATAACCAAACAGCAGAGAAAAAACCCCGAAAAACCAATAAACATATAAAGAAAGAAAAAAAGAAAATTTTACGCAGTATTTATTACGACAGTGTGAAATATAACCACTGCATTTTCTGTTTGTTTGATTTTGGTCTCATGGGGGTTCACTTTCTTTTATCAGCTAAAGTTATATTAGAACGTGCGTCTATGTATGTGACGTATGTGTGTTGAAGGCGTAGGTTGGTGTTTTGCTTCGTTGCAATAGCATAGTATTGTACCTGGTTCATCTGTGTGGTAAGATTTTAAAAGACTTTAAATTTTTTATATTATGAGTTTGATCAGTTTGATGTCCCAATTTAGTTGATAAATCCATATGCTGTTTTGTTTTCTTTCATTGTGTTTGGTGATATGGGGCATTTATATACACATATTTGATTCTTTCCTCAGGTAACGGATCGATCAGACATGGACTGTCGCCCCTAATATTGATGTGTGGATTCGTGGCCAAGTTTTTTCTGAATGCATGATTGTCACATTTTCAACACAACGTGTGTCACCCTGATAAATGCACCAGAGGTATCACTAACTGGACACAATGACGGATGGCTTCGCACAATATTTCTTTACATTACACTTGAACTTAAGAGATAAGTTTCAATGTTATCTTACACCGAAGATTATTTACTCATCTTAAGTATCCAAATGTGAAAGTATAACGCTGTTTATAATTTTTAGCAATCGACAAACAAATTTCAATACATCTTGTT
>JAULCA010431545.1:0-20785 GCA_032360845.1 Crassadoma gigantea
TTGTCATGTGAGGTGGAAGATCCGATGGCAACACATTGTCGTCGTTCACTCAGATAAGACTGTATCCAGCGAAGTGCGTTATCAGTCACTCCATAAGAGTATCCCAGACGTTTATAAATTACGCCATCGTCAATGACGTCAAATGCAGCTGACAAGTCCAGCATGGCAAGCACCGCTCTGCACTTGTTGTCCAATGAAGAAGCTATATCAGTATGTACACGTAGGAGGGCCGTCTCAATAGAGTGTCCCATGCTTTAGGCCGATTGCATGTTGCCATGGATACTACTTGCATGGATATGAACTTTTAAACGCTGGGACACTATATTATCCAATATTTTAGACAGAGAAGGCAGTTTTGAAACTGGGCGGTAGTTTTCAACTCATCCTTGTCCATTCCAGACTTCTTTAATAATGGTCTGCGTGTGCCTTCTTGAAACACAATGGACCTTTGACTGATCAGCCAACTATTTGTTCATGATTGAGGTAATCAAAGAAAGCAGGGCTTCAAGGCATTGCTTTAAAATGTTTATAGGCAGTGGATCAAGCTGGCAAGACTTCGATTGCGAGGTCATGATGATGTTGCGCAACTCATCTTGGGTTGTTGGTGAGAGCTTTGCCAATGGTTCCCCATCAAATGCAATGTCAGCAGTCATGACAGAGATGTCAATGTCAGCAGAAAAGTTCACTTCGGCAATATTTTTTCCTGACTGAGCTGATTTTATTCAGAAAGTAATCACTGAACTTGTTTGCTAAGTCTTGTTTCAGAATAATAGCTTGGTAGGTCAATTTCACCTTTCTGTTCCATTAGGTTTTTGGTAAGTCTAAAAGGTTGTCAATGATCCTTACCGCTTTCTTCGATTCTTTCCGAATACCGAATAATAAGTCTTCTAAGAGTAGTAAACCAACTAGCCAACATTGCTACCTTAATATATGTTGGTGAATGGTTGATTTCGTCCGTCGCCTCTGTCTCTTTGCTTTTCTACGATTCTGTTTTTCTACGCAAGGAATTTCATTATACCACGGGGAATTTGGTCTCACAATTATCACTTTAGTCTGCAGAGGTTCGTGTTTCTCTATAAGAGATTCTATACCAGATGTGTATGCTTCAACAAGATCATCAACCCCGCCTTCAGTAGATTGAAGGGCGGAACAATGTCATTGTTAAAATCTGGTATTGAAATTTCGCGGAATTTCCGGAAGCTCACTGCTTTCCTTGCACGATCTGGCTTACTACAATTCAGTTTTATGTGGACAGCAAGATGATCACCGGATCGGTTCCCCTTTACATCACTTAGACAATGATTAATCACTGAAATTCCTCCATGAATGACTGAGTTATCTTTCCTCGTTATGACAATATACGGTTTGTGGCCATGGGTGTGTGTAGCTTTTGTCACATGCTGATTCAGACCCCTCGAATCTAGTAGACCAGGCCCCAGGATCATGAAACGATCTTAAGTCTAAAACTATCTTAAGTTTTGCCTTAGCCAATCACAAATAACGTTACGAAATGCAACACCATACGTGATTGGCTAAGTAAAAACTTAAGTCTAAGATTGTTTTATGATTCTGGAGCCAGAGAACTGGTAAGCATCGACATTGGATGGAACGTCATAGTGGAAATGAAATTCACCCGCCGGTATTATAATCTCTTGTGGTACAACAACTTGGTTGTCTGAAAAGGTTGACCTTTCATAAAAACAACACTGTATTTCGGAAAGCATTCTGTTTAGATGAAAGAGGCCTGTAAACCAAACAGAATCTAAACTGTTCTTCACCAGCAATTACAGAACAAGTCATGTGGTCAAAGTGTGCGTATACATCATCATGGCTGGAAGAGAGATGTCTCACACTTAGATCTTTATTAAACAAAACAGCCACCCCACCAGCACGTTTGCCGATTCTAGCACTGTAGCGGAATCCATAGCCTGTTGGAATTAGCTCAGCAAGGACCTGGTCATCGATATCTGAATCTAACCAGGTTGCTGTCTATGCAAAAATGTCAATGTCCTGAGATGTTACAAAATCCCCGATGGACAATGACTTATTCTTCACCCAGCGACAGTTTAACAACACTTAATTCAGAGGAATAACTGACTTACATTGACCAGCTGTTGTTGCCTTGATGACATGTAAATTCTTGTACGATACTGATGATGTCAGATTCCGTTTGGAAGTATCGCAATACAACTTAAATACACATCATTGCCTGTACAGATTATTATTCCTATCTGTACCAGTAAAATGATATAACTGAAATTTACATCCCTGAATGTACCGGGCAATATCTGAAACTGTACCGGTACAGTAATACCACTTATATATACATCCCTGACTATACAGGTCAACATCCCTGAATGTACAGGTCAACATCCCTGACTGTTCCCTCCTGAAAATGTAATCGATAACGTATTCCCATACTAGGCTACTTTAGGCTATAACTTTTAAGCCACAAAGATATTGTACCAATTCAAATGTTTGTATGAAATTTGGTTATGTAATAATATAAAAAGCATATGTATAACAACGAGCTTTGTTTACGCAGTGTGTTGCGTCTTATGAAGGAACCTTACGATTCCTCCACCTCTATGAATATTATGTATGTATTTTTGTTACCAACTGTGTATACTTTCTTAGACACCCTATAGCCCCTCCCTAAACCACTGCTTAACAATCATATTCCAGCCATGGATGTATTCTTGCCTGACCACAGGCTCTAGTGCCTTTTCAAACAGCTTCAGATCTTAATCCTTGCCATTTTTGACATTTAGTAAGTTCTCTCTTACTTTATTATCAAGGGCGCTTGAGTCTGTTCATTTACCTTCATCAAGTGTTTCATCCTTATATTTATATCGCCAGGTATGCATTCTGCCATATCCTTCTTACTTAAACAAACAGCATAATAACATTGATAATTAGTTATGTAGAATGGAATATTAGACCAGGCAACTTAACAAATGATGAAGATAATAACACTTCTATATAAAAATAACATACATTCGTACAAGAGTGTATCTCTGGCTGATTATCGTGATATTGTTATGCTTTCAACTTATATTTTTCAATACTCCTTATACATTTGTATCCTTAATTTCTAGTGTATGTTACTTAAGATCTGCAATTTTACCAAAAATATATACTCAAATGCGTTACTGTGAATTGATACCGCAATACTATTTGTTTTGGATCGTTTGCAGTGTTCAGCTACAGACCTAAACGTAACACAAAGCCTGTGCGGTCTTCAATCTGATAGTATAGCTTTTATACTCTATGAGGTCTATAACCAATATATTAGAGGTGTAACGATGCACCGATGAATCATATCATTTCTTGATTGCCGAATCATCGTGGCATTCGCCGATAGTATCTTGATACTTTATAAAAGTAATATACGGCTAGTTACCACTCTATTAAACGGTTAACAGTCCTGTATTGCGAACAGCAAAGACCAATTCTGACGATATACCTGACTACTGTCGGAGTGTGTTACCTGTCCACCATCTAGACTGATATATAGCTAGCTGGTTGATGGACCTACAGTGTCTGCAGTGTTCTGTGTCTGTGAGGTCAGCATCGAGCTATGACGCTACCTGGCCATAGCTGGACCCACCGTGTAATCTACTGTTCCAAACGCCAAACACCGGCCCGGCAGTGCTTGTAAGGTTTCTGATGAACATGCCTAGCAGGTTGAGTTACATCAACATTTGTAGTGCTATTTGATGTTGACGTAACATCCATTGTCTAATGGCGGCTCCTACGTTCTCCTTGTATAATTAATTAGTATTGTCTTGCTAAATTCCCTTGGGTGGTGTTATGCTCAGTTAAAGTAACTTTGACCGAAATTCATTTTCAGGTTTACGAACACCCCATGCACGTTTTGGAGTCATGTGATTCATAGCTGTATGAGTCCAAAATTCACCGTCACTCGTTACTGTGGTGTTGTCGTTTGCTCCTCGTTAAAGCCCCCGGGGCTGGCCACGCCCGCGACCAGACTTCACCAGAGTTAGTCTCTAGAACAATGTAATCCTATTGTTTATAGGAATGTAGTAAGCTAAGCCTTTTCAAAGGTATGAATATGTCTCTTTGAGGCCAGCAAAGACACAACGTTTTGTATTATGACTGTATAGGTTGGCCATAAGAAACTACTGGGCAGTTGACTTTTTTAGAACTGTAAGAACAACGAACACTTGTCAGTTGACCACGCTAGATCATAAATGGATCTCATACTCTTTCTCTAATCGGTAAGGAACCAATACCCATTGAATGGTCGTAAGAGGCGACTAAGTATGGAATTTTATCTTTTCTCTTCTTTCTGAATAACTTTCTTCCTAATGTCTCCCTCGACAATGCCTCACTTCCCTGTGAGGAAGGCTTTGGGTTCTGTCCCCTGGCCGAGATACACCAAAGTCTGTAAAAATGATAGTTTTTGCTCCTGCTTAACGCTCAGCAAATTAGGAGTGGGACGACTGGTTAACCCGTTGTCAGTATAATGTGACCGGGTGGGGCGTCCTGCTGGGTGTCTTTGGCAGTATGTTTCAGTGGGGTGTGGGGAGTCCTGATGGATGTCTTTGGCAGTATGTTCCAGTGGGGTAGCACTATAAAGTCGGCATCAGTTCCGCGTTATCACAAGGAGATAAACACGAACATATCGCAGCCTCCCAAAACATACACGCATACACTACACGCATACATCTTGTACACAGGGGAGGCCGTCCTTTAATGACCTTAGCTGTTATTAGGACGTTAAACAAAATAAAATCAAACCAAATTGTTTACTGTGGTGCTGTCAGGACAGTGGAGTAATGGGAAGTCAGAATGCCAAGCTGGCTGTGCTGAGAGATAAGACTAATATTGACCCCTGCATTACTAATTGGTTGGATGCATGCCCCTTCTTATGATAAGACCGTCTAGAACCCAGACGGCTCTGTGAAATATGTTTATGTTGATAGGGAACCGATGGACCATATATACATTCTTTAATACATCTTCTCAGATGTTTCCTTATAATAAAATGAACGCAGATAAATGGCAGACTCCTTTGAGCAAACTTTCCTAACATTTCATATTAGACTTTTATATTTATATAAGGATTGAATAGATTTTTTCATGTACATTGCGGCAATCAATAGCTATAGTTGATCTACATATCCTGTGGAGCGCGTTAGCGCTCCTCAGAAGATATGTAGATCAGCTACTGATATTCATTGCCGCAATGTACATGAACAAAATCTATTCAATTCATATATTTACATAAAGTTGATCTACAATAAAGGAAAAGTTACCTCACGTTTTGTAAATATGATATTTTTAATAAAGTTATTGGACAGAAAACCATAAAAATGGAACAGCCAGAACACCAGACTTAATAGACTTCAAACTTCTTATGTTCGGCTTTTGTTTCTTCCACCGATCAGCTAATTTTGTCGAGACGAGAAAAATATGTCCAGAATTTCATAATAACCTACACAAAATATTCCTTTCATTTTTGACAATTGATCGTATTGGATGTTGTTTTGTTTTTCTATATGAACATCGCATATCATATATTAAAAAAACTTGTGTCCGCACAATTTCAAATCATCGGTCACCAGAGTAGCCATCCAGGTCACTCGTCGGCCAAGCACCCGTCGGCAGTAGACATAGAGCTCATTTGAAGTTAAATGTACTGCCGTTAAATGCGCTTTTCACCAACAATGCTGATGCATATAATGATAGGCTGGTGGATGAACTGTCATGTGTCATTACAAAGTTCTCGGAGTTCAATGGACAAGTTAGTGACACGAGGTTACCTATCCGGACGCGCCTACAATTGGTTTTTAAAATAGTCCCCTATCAAGAAACACGTGTGTGAACAACACCATGATACCTCAATGTAAATAAACAAATTTGCATAATTTTGAGTATTAATGCGTCTTTAATGAACAATAATGATGTACGTTGAACCAAATAATATACATGTACACATGTAAATAAAACATTACATTTCAAAACATTCATGATAACTTCATGGCAGTACAAAATAAAACATTTTATTGAAGGTTAATTGCTTTGTTACACTAACATAGTAAAGTTATGTTTCATGTAAATTAAGAGATTTGTTTCAAACAAGATAAAGCACTTGGACGGACAAGGATTATGCACAAAGACGTCTTTAGATAAAATAAACATCAGGACGAAATTGACACGCAGTTATAACAACTAATACGTCTTCCACCAATTGTTGTATTCAAAAGTTAAATGTAAATACAGATAAGGACACAGACAGATAAATGGACTGTCAATAAGTCAAATCACTGATAAAGTGTACTTTGGAGGAAACTAGAGTACCCGGAGAAAACCCACGTTGCAGGGCAGGTGACCCTAAACCTTTTCACGTCCGATCGATGAATCGAACCCCGGCCACCTTAATGAAAGACAAGTGCTTTATTCACTGCATCACCCTACTACTCATCCCAATTTTCATCAGTGTTACTTTCCTGCTCATTACCAGAGGCACATAATATATCAATCAGTTCTTGTGGTACAATAGCACCACTTTTCCATTCATACCCAATCCCCTCTGTCCCAACTTTCCATTCACCTCCTTCCAAGTCTGAGAGGTTTGTCTGTTTGTCATCAGCATGGAGCCAGATGTACGTCTGTAGTTTACACCACGCACATTAATCTCAGGAGAATCATATCGATGCTGCTGTGCGAGTATTAAACGTTCCCATGATGCTCTTCCTAAAAAACGTGTCATATCTTAACTTGGTGTTTAACATTTCAAAGAAATAAAAACTTACGTCACAATACATTGATACATTTTACAGTTATCTGTGCACTTTGGCTTTCCATACACATCACATAAAAACGTTTCCACTAAGAAAAATACACATCACATAAAAACGTTTCCACTAAGAAACATATGTCCAGAATTTCATAATAACCCACACAAAATATTCCTTTCATTTTTGACAATTGATCGTATTAGATGTTGTTTTGTTTTTCTAAATGAACATCGCATATCATATATTAAAAAAACTTGTGTCCGACTAAGTATGGGATCTTATCTTTTCTCGTCTTTCTAAACTACTTTCTTCTTCCTAATGTCTCCCTTGACAATGCTCCACTTTTGGCCTTTGGTTGCGCGTTCGCCCCTGTGAGGAAGGCTTTGGGTTCCGTCCCCTAGCCGAGACATACCAAAGTCATTAAAAATGGAAGTTTCTACTCCTGCTTAACGCTCAGCAATTTTGGAATGGGACGACTGGTTTGCCCGTTGTCAGTATAATGTGACCGGGTGGGGTGTCCTGCTGGCTGTCTTCGGCAGTATGTTTCAGTGAGGTAGCACTAAAAAGTCGGCATCAGATCCGCGCTATCATAAGGAGACAATACACGAACATATCGCAGCCTCCCAAAATACACATGCATTCACTACACGCAGGGGAGGCCGTCCTTAAATGACCTTAGCTGTTAGAGGACGTTAAACAAAATAAAACCAAACCAAACCAAACCTCTGTAAGCAACTCCCTGCTGCACTTATTTTCTTGACCAAGCTTGGCGAGCGTAGATATATATTTAGTGTTCTTTTCCACAAGTTTGAGATGTTATATCTCCTCCCTGACACTGGTAGTATCACAACCAGTTAGACAGTGGAATGCTTGCAATGTCGAGCAAATGCCTTCACCTTTCTCCTGAAATATGTCATTGACACTGAGTGTAGTCTCTGCTTGTTCCCAAAGCGAGCGTCAAACAGTGCAGTCCTATTAATTTGACTAGAGTACTTCGGCAGCAAAACCAAAACATCTGTTTCAGTAAACCTTATCATATTGTTGTAATATCTGGTTCTGTATATCTTACATGCATGCAGTGAAGTACGATTCGAGTGTCTACCTCTTGTGTGCATCTACCGGATTCACTTCTACGCTCTTCCCGTCGTGATAAGTATGGCGATGACATGTATCTTTTAGAACGTACATGATGTATTTAACAAATCGACCATGAAGAGATGGAACATATTTGTTTGTATTCCACTGTTTCAAAAGCAACTGTAACAACCGGGTTTTGTTGTCGCCATACACCATGAAACTCTCCATGGGGTAATCCTTTGGAGTTCTTTTCTTAGGTCCAGCTAGATAGTAGATGATTGTGGAACCCATAAGCCTAATGTACTTGACATTGGTAGGTACGTGTCAGTTACAAAATCTAACCGTCAAGATTTGGGGAAAAGACTGAAGACAATATTAAAAAATTATTTGTCCCTGTGGCCCGAAATCTAGTTAACCTTCATGATTGAGTGACTTTTAAGGTGTGTGCTAATAGTCATCTTTTACTATTTCATTTTAAGGTTCTATTATACTGTACTGTACTGTACATGTATCATAATTGTCTCTTTGATTTATTAATTAAATTAATTAATCCATCAATTAATTAGTTGATATATCAGTTTATCAATATTTTTTAAAACTTATTTTTGTCAATTTATTCATTGCATGCGTGAAATGAAATTGAATTATATTCATGGAATGATGTTACATAGCATTAATGATAAGCTGTAATGAGTGTGCTTAAAGCAGTTCATTAATTTACCAAATATATTAAACAAGCAGATATTTAGTGTTGTATATGAATAATGGAAGATTTATACCAACAGTCATACAAAAAAATTACAGTTTGCTTTAAATAATATAAATTGCGATATTAAAAAATGAATTGTAGTAGTTCGGGTTTTTTTTCATTAAAAATCGATATTTTGTCCCCAAAAAGGGCTAACGGAATAAAAATTGTGTGTTTGGGATGTCAGTTTTAATAATTTATTATATCTTTATGTATGATATATTTATGTGATAAGATAGACAAAAGGATTAAGAGTTTTAGGAATTATATACTTTTTCCAATTTTCAGCCCTTAAAACTCCTTCACGCCCCAACGGCCATATGCAGACATGCCTCGTTTTGTAGCATTGTGATAAGTTTTCTGAAAATCATACCCTCCAAAATTACCCTTCGGGGGAACAGGGATTTTTGGTAGCTCAAGGACTAAAAAGTTTGTGACCATGAGAAACCGATTGCGAGTCGGTATTTAATATGACAATGTTATAGGTATTTGTGTTTCATTTTAAATTAGAAAGAATTATAATAATAGTACCATGGTGCACAGTTTATGATTTCTGTAATGTTTATTATTTCTGACAACTACGTTATCTCGGAACAGGGGAACTAACTCTTATAAGAAATGGTACTATGCGTAATGATATGAACTGGTCATTGTGTGTGAAATCAGCTGACTGGTTGCACGAGAATCGCCGTATTCATACTGTATATAGAGAACAAACATCCAGAATGTCAAGATAACAATATATCTCCTCATTAATGTATATATCCATGTCAAAACCGTAACGATAATTCATTTGACCGTATTCATTGCTGACTTTTCTTATATCACGAAAAAGAACGTATATATTTATCATTTGATTTCTTGATCAGGACGTCCCATCTTAGGACCTTACATAAAGAGAAAAGTTCATAATATGATGTCCCCGCTCAGGACGGTGTATGTTATAAGAAGCATATATGAAGTATATCATTATTGTAATGATATTCAGTGGAGTTATCACTTCAAAACCATTATGACAACTCCTATGCTCTTTCCCATTCAGGAGTGTACGTATTTGATTAAATGACCTACTGGAATAATTTCAATTATATTTCCTGATAAGGATGTCCCCAATCATGACCGTATATATATAACCAAAGGTGTAATATTATATAGGCTATACGGAATATTATCATTAATATAACTTTGATTCCTGTATTTTTATAACTAGGATAGTACCCTTTTTTATCAATATTACATGGAAATTTCAAATAAATAGTTTTCCTGGATTTCCCGATCTCGATTTCTATTATAAACGAATATAAGTGGTTGTGTGAAAAACACTTACTTCGGTGTGTCTGTTTGGGTTTATTTTGTTGTAGGTTGACTAAACAATTTACATTGATGTTTTGGTTTTGTTTTTGAAAGGTTATAACGCTCCGACAGCTTAAAAAATGGTTTTATGTCTTTACAAACATGACATTATTTTGATTCGTTGTAGTCTACTTCGATCCAACATCATGCATGTACATGATTGAACCAGTTAGGTTTGTTTTGACAGATGCGCCAATATGAAAAATTCTTAAGAGAAGGAAAAGAAACTCGGAATTTTTAATTTGCGCGCATCCGTATCTCTGAACTCTGTGTACACTATAACAATTTAGTCAGATCGACATGATCAAAGGGAAGTAAATGTTACATCCCAACTCTACATCAAAAACAAATATCATGATTCTTTTGTCTTGATAATTTGTTACTGATACTTTCCCATTCTAAATATTAGTCATATATTGATGCCAATGTATTGCAATTTTTTTTCCCAACAAGTGAAGGAAAACGCCACAATATGCAACGGTCCTGGTCAGCGACGGTCCCCGTCAGCCCCGTTTCCAGCGAGGGCCGCTCAGCTGTTTGTTACTATTGCCTCCTTATGTCAGAGGGTTGGGGCCCAATAAGGGAAGTAGAATAATTTAAATTACATTTTACTTGAGAAATTGTAGGCAAAGGAGTCTCAGTTTTGTAGAAATGGACGGGGTGACTGTCTTGAGGGCATCTAGATTAAGCACAATCGGAAAGTAGCAGAACATCTTTAAAACAAGTCTTCATTTTTGTACCTTTTCAGGGAATTTCATTTAGAGCATCCTTTTTGGACAAAGGGGACTCTATTCTGTATGCATTGAGGGGCAGAAGTGTAGGGTCCATAAAGGATGGCATGTTGTGTTTTTAAAAAAAAGTTGACATAATGAGTTTAGCCATTCAAGCAACCAGGGTTGGCATTGAGGTCTACACTCAACTCTTGGGACTAAACTCACTGGGGCATAACATAGACAAAAATGAGATTCCCAAACGGAATCTCTGGAAAAGAAAAATGATGCATGAATTTGTGTCTTACCTTGCCAAAGGTATTTAGTCAACTATGAATCTTATATCTAGTTCTTAAGTTGATAATAAGTCAAGGTCAGTGTCCTCAATAAAACATCATAAGTTATCCTTCTAGACCATATTTCACATTTTAAAGGTTATCTGTGTTAATATATCCGTTTGTCTCTTAATCCTTTTTGATTCGGTTGCTTTGATTTTAGGTCAGAATATTTGTTTTCCCGTTTTACTCTGAACAGCAAAGCATGATCAATTAATACTGCAATACTGGACAAATATCACTAAGAGGTTCTTAGTAGAATTATCTCAGATGTGAGAATTGAAAACACAGTTCCATTTATCATTGAATGACTTTGAATAATATCTTTTCTCGTCCTGTAGACGAATTTTGAAACTGTGAAATGTTTATTCGTTGATTTCTTTGACGATCTCGAACTTGATATGTAAGAAAATCTGTACGTATGTGAAATGTATGTGTACATTCTTCATACTGTAGGTATAAAAGGAACTAGTATTGCAATCTTTAATCATGTCATTTAAATCACATTTGTTAAACCATTCCTTATAACAAAGACTTGTTTCTTATCATAAAGTGTTTGTTATGCCAAATAGGTGTTTTCAGTATATCATAATTATTGTCCCTTAAATCACTTTCTTTAATAGTTAAATTCTTCCATGCCTGGAAGACATCTTTCCAGAACAGGTTTCTACATTTCTGCTGACTAATAGATATATAATCAGACCCACAACTAATCGGAATATCTTTATAGGCATATATACTAAATATTACCAACTGATGTATACAGTCTGCGAATCCAAGTAAGTTTCAATGCTTCAATAAAAGAATTTATGCTAATCATTTTTAGACCCCCATCCAGATAACTTTTAGTTATAATGTCCCTTTTAATTTTATCTATTTTACTACATAGGAAATTATTTGAGCATAATGCTTTAATAAAGACACCATCCGGATTTGGTAGGGATATAAAAAAGATGATTGAATTATGATATAAGTAAAGATTTAATAATAATTATGTTCCGTATTGTTGTTGAAGTACTTCTTCTCTAGATCTTTGTTAATGACTTCAGCTTCACTAACTTCTTGTCGTAATTCAGTTAAGATATTTGGTGTAAATGAACATGATATTCTAGGCCGAGAAGTAAAAATGTATTAATTCCCCTTTGCAAGTTTAAATCTTGGTAATATATCTTATCAATATCTGTTTTGTCCCCTATCATTATATCTTGGGTTTTACTTTTACACTAATTTTTAGTCCAGAGAGTTTTGCAAATTTAGTGAGTTCATCTAACAACTCTTTTAATGATTTCTTGGTTTCATCTAAAATAAGAGTGGTATTATCAGCATATTGTGAAATTAGCAGAGGTAATTGTTTACCTTTATACCATGTATACCTTTATTATTTCTTAATTTAATAGCCAGAATTTCTGCACACAATATAAAAATATATGGGGCTATTTGGTTCCATTGGCTCTTAATTTAATACTTTTTCTATATTACTCCAACTAACAGAATAAAATCAACAATCAAAAGCATACTTGAAATATAATGTTCCTCAGCGTAATGCATTATATCATATACTAGTCTTGAGTTTTCCCGTATAAATTCACCTGAAATGAATCCTGACTGACCTGAATTTATTAATTTGTCTAAACAATTGAACTAGATGCAATTTTATAAGCAATATTTAGAAGGTGGATAGGTCTTGTGAGGAAGCACTTTAAAGTCGGCATCAGTTTCGTGCTATCTCAAGGAGACAATACACGAACATATCACAGCCTCCCAAAATACACACGCATTCACTACACGCATGCATCTGCACGCAGGGGAGGCCGTCCTTAAATGAGCTATTTTGTTGTTGTTTTTTTCCAGGCCTTTTTTGACATTTGAGTACATTCATTTACATAACCTATACATACATACTCTCACACAAACAAATCATAATTACTCATGTTTCATTATAACATTCATCTGCACCTTTATCAACATCCTGATTATCGTCGTTATCAAAACAACATAGGAAAACACCACCATCATCAATATCAACATCATCATCGTCATCATCATCATCATCATCATCCTTATCATGATCATTAGAACAAACATGATAATGGCATCATCACCATTATAATTCATTTATTCATCCACTGCCATTATCATCGCAATTAGCTCCACAAAATAATGGTATTATTCATTATCATTACAATGATTTTCCTCTATTCTTATCAAAATAGCAATATGACAATATCATCGTCGTCATCATCAACATCATCATCATCATCGTCGTCGTCGTCATCATCATCATAACCACATCAGAATGATTTACAAGTCATTATTATGATGATAATAATCTGTCACTATCATGACTTAATGGCAATCATCATCTTAACAATATAATGACATCACCACTTAAAACACAGTCATCATACTCATGTCACAGTGACACTCTTCATATCTATCTTAATCATGCTCATTATTATATTTACACTCAGTTGTCATAATCATCCTTATCATCATTATCACAGCCTCATTAATTATAAAATGTATCATGACCTCATCATCGATTACCATGAAAGCATGAGAATTGCACCTTTGTCATATCATCACTACCATCATAGATTATCATAAACAAAGATCACAAGTATCACATCGTAATTTCAATCACATCTGCTCACACACATACACGTTTGCATGCACACATACAAGCGACTTAGAGAGCGAGAACGAGAGGGAGAGAGAAAGAGAGATTATTGACTTCTAGTAGCGGTGATGCTTTGCCGTTTAAGGGATTCCTTCTTGAATAACATGTCATATTACTTTATATTTAAAATCTTTTCATCATGATCAGACTGTAAAGGTCCAGGTGGAAATTCCTACTCTCTACTCTAATTATTACGAACATACTAGAGTTAAACACTAGAAAGAACAATCATTTTCCATTTTCTCCATTCCTTATTAAGATCTTCTAGAAAACGATCTCCCTTACTTGTTGCTTTATATTTTTTAATATTATAGTGATCTTTAATTTTGTTAACTAGTGCACTTTAGTTAAGAGAGTTATGTAAACATCTAGTTTTGTAAATGTAGTGTTTGATGATCATGTTAATTTCATTATCAATATTACTATACTCAGTTTTCTGTGACCATGTTCCAAAAATAAATGATTCTTTGTTGAATGTGAATGGAATTAAAAGTGCATCTAAAAGTATCTGCAGACTCTGTAGTAAGTTCTGAACTTCTCGACATTCCCACAGTATATGGATAACTGTTTCTCTCTCTGAGTTGCAGAATGTACACAAAGGGCTTATAACTAGGTTTGCCTTAAATAAATATGAATTTGTTGTTAAAATATAATGAAGAATTCTAAATTAAAACCACTAAAGTTTTGAATTATTCGGTATTTTGAAAGGTAAAGAAAAAATATCCTCCCATGCAGGTACATCAAAATTAAAATGTTCTGTCCATTTTTTTCTACCTGTCGAAATTTCTTCATTCTTTGAGAGAATTTTATACATGTCCTTTATTCCTTTAGTGTTTTTGATAAATAATTCTATGTTTAAAGGAATGAAAGGGAGAAGACGTTCTGTATCCTGAAACTTGTGTATTTCAATATTAGTTCTTATAGTATTAACAATGGCTTGAAATTTAAGAAAATCTGTAAATTTATTATATTTCCTTGTGAATTCCTGATAAGATAAGAAAGTGAGAGAGCTAACATCTTTAAACATGTCATTCACTACTTTTACACCTTTAGCATACCAGTCGTTATAAAAAACAGAATGTCGACCAATGACCAGATTTGGGTTGTACCACAAAGGGGTTTTCAGAAGTGATAGTTGTTTTCTATGATTCATATTTATAACATTAGAATTAATCAACCTTTTCCAAGCTTCCATCACATCTGACCAAAAACTATTTCACAACTTCTTTGGCATTTATAGATGTAATCACTTCCACAGTTAATAACAAGATCTGTGTTGGAAAGACTCTTGAATATAACTTGCCACTTGCTAGAATTTTGAAAAAAATCTTCTGAGCCATTCTAATTTAAGAGAATCTATAAAATTTTGAATGTTGATCATGTTTAACCCCCCATCAAAATATTCTTTAGTTATAATATTCCTCTTTACTTTATCTGTTTTGCTATTAAATAGAAAATTAAATAAAATAGTGTTGAGTTTAGCAATAAAGGCACTACTTGGATTTGGTAATGTGATGAATAAGTGATTAAACTGTGAAATTAATAGAGATTAAATTATATGAATTTTACCAATAGGAGTTAAATTCTTCTGTTCCAAGTATTAATTAGAGATTTAAGCTTAGTCAGTTTTTTTATCAAAGTTTAATTTATGTATTTCATGCAAATTTACACTAAACTCTATCCCCAAGATCGTAAAAGTTTCTTTGCCCCACTGTAGGTCTAGCTCTGGTAGGAAAGTGTCTTTGCTGTTTTTTTTTTACTGCCGATCCATATAACTTGTGTTTTGTTTGTGTTAATTTTTAAAATTGGGAGAATAGTTTTAGTTCAAGAATTGATTCCTGAAGAGACTTTTCAGATCCATCAAGTATTAAAGAAGTATCATCGGCGTACTGAGAAAGGATAATTGGAAAAACATCAATATATATACCTCTTATATTTCTATTATTTCTTAACCTTATTGCTAAAATCTCTGTACATAATATGAAGATATATGGTGCAATCGGGTCACCTTGACGGCAGCCGCGCTTGACCTTGAAGAAAGTCGATAGATTACCACCCTGATCTATAGCCGAATTTACATTACAGTGAAAAGTTTTTACCCATTTTCTTATACTATCCCCAAACCCAAAGGAACTTAGTGTTTTTTCTATAAATATCCATGAAACAGAATCGAACGCCTTTTCAAAATCTATCATTAGAAGCATTCCATGTATAGCATTTTCTTCTGTAAAAGTTCATCATATCATAAATAAGTCTTGTGTTTTCTCCTATATAACGCCCTGCTAAACATCATGTTTGATCATTATCTATAAGTTTCCCTAAAACTGTTTTTAACCTATTTGCCATTACACCTGAAGCTATTTTTTAACAATATTCAAAAGGGATATGGGCCCCAAATTTTTAATAAAATGTCGAGGTTTATTCCCTTTTGGTATGCAAGTGATAATGCCATGTCTCTGTGTAATTGAAAGTTCACTTCTGTCATAACCTAAATTTAGTGATCACCTAATTGTACCTTAGCTGTTAATATGACGTTAAACAAAATAAAACCAAAAACCAAAACCTGCTATAAATTTTTTAAGAGTGTTTTCTTGTTCAGTTTGCTTTTATTTCTTATGAGAAGAAAATAAAATTGTCTTTCAACTTATAACAGTAGAATCTCTAAAAAAGCTGAGCATTAATCTGAAATTGAATATCCTCATCCGCAACTGTGTGAATAGAATGTGGATTATAAATTAAAAGGGCATATTGGTTTTTAATATCTAAGATAAGTTTATTTACAGTTTTTAAATAATCTTCATCATGTTAAAGTGCATCATTAAATTCCCAAAGTCCCCTCCCTCTCTTATATTCATTAAATGTTATTGAAATAGTTTGTATGAAGTGATCTGACCTATATCTTGGTCCAATACTTGTGTTATGTACATTTCCTAACATATTCCCAGACACAAGAAAAAGGTCTAGACGAGCTTGTTTAATGAGGTTACTCCTTTTCCATGTTTATTTCTCCAAAATATAAAATTACATATTTAATAACATATAGCTGCAAACGAGATAAGGTAGCATTGTATTTTCCATATTGCTGACTGTGGTTTTTCTCCCTTTGTTGTGGACAAAAGGGGGTAGTATGTGAGGTCAAACCGCACAGCTGACACGAGTTTACCTAATTGTTACCAACGATCATGCTGAGTAAGCCATTGTCCTTGATGTCCCAACGGATCTTCTGATTCCTGTCTTTAAGGGTGGCAGCTGCCTTCATGGTGAACTGGCAGTAGTAATCATAGAAACGGGGTCCATACACATTTGTAATGTCTATAATGCATGCCTCATAGATGTCAAGTTCCCCCCTTCTCTCGGGAAGTTTCTCACACATCACCCTTTTATATTTACCAAAGGCGGTGATGAATTCCGCGATCGTCAGAGATTTAGTGAGACGAGGATCTTCCGATTCGTTCGAACGAATGTTGATACCCCTATGTCATCATTTCGTTCGGTCTCGTATTTGGGAATCAAGAGGGAAGCCAAATTAACATAACTACCCTCCAAATTTCGTTTCCGATTAGCCTTTGAAACAATGTCCAGATGTGGTATGCTATCGGAAGCTATGCCGTCCGTATAAACAAAATTATTGGCATTGAACTGACCTGTAGTACTTACGGTGGCGTCTCCTTGTTGCCTCATCGATGCGTACGCAGTTGTCAAGTTGAATTCTGGGTTAGCACTGACACTGTCTGGACTATCCTTGTTAATAAGAGTCACCACTGTCTGTTGCAAACACATGTCAGTTTGCTGCATACTGTGCATCGAAGCCAACATTCCCGTGATAACACTGGGCGCTGCCATATTTGTTTCGTGGCAATTGGTTTCCGGTGTATTCCTACGCGTGATCTCTGCCGATTCACTAACGGAGTTCTGTCTGCCTAGCACCGCCGCGTCGTTAAGAAGTTCCTGGTAATTCCTTGTCGACAATGTAGACATACTGTTAGAAGGTGCATTCACCGTCTCACTTGTGTTAATAACGACATTTCTGACATTTGTTGTGTCAGCACCTTGTCCTGTTACCTCGCTATTGGAGTTGTGTTCGTTGTTTACATTCATGTTCACGCGCGCGGAACTTCCCACGTTCTCAAGATACAAAGCTTTTAAAGCTGACTTCGTTATCCCTGTAGACGGCACGTTAAGACCCAATCTGCTAACTTCATCTTTTAATTGTCTTAGTGTCCAGTTTGCCGGATTGGAAACGTCCCAAGGACCTTTATTCCTTCCGCGGGAACGACGAGTAGCCATTGTCTTTGCTCGGCCTTAGCCTTAGACAAAAGATCGAGAAATCTAAAGGCCTAGTTCTACATTTCGACGTTACATCTACTCCTTATAGTTACGTAATTACGTAGGTTATATCAAGAGTAATCCTCTTGACAGTAAGGAATGGAATTTACGTAGTAAACTGAAATATATTGCCAATTATAATCACGGACACTGGTCATTGTTACTGAGTCTGGAAGAAGTGACGCTTAGTGATCCTGCTGTATTTAGACTATGACCAATCAAAAGCTAGAATAACTGTCACGTGACTGGTAACCCGTATCACTGATAACTGACCACGTATTAGGCCCTTACTCTGTATAAACAAATCATAACGTGTTAGTATTATAGACTGTACTAAAATCTACATTCTGCCTAACACTACCAACACTTCAGGTCTTAACATGTGTATTACTATTAATGGTTCTATGATCAATTCAGACAAATATATGACTAGTAAAGTAGTAAGCATATGAATGTCAAGCTGATGGCTTGACTAAAAAGTGCATAAATTTGTCCAATTAAAACTAGGCTTATGTATATAAGCCTTTATTACAATTGATTATAATACTTGAGAATGAAAATGTTCCAAAAGGTTCTCGACCAGAAACAAAATCTGGGATGTAAAAAATCCCCCTGACAGTGGGTATGTAACAGTCGTGTAGCCCTATGTATCTACAAGCTTTGTTCGAACAAATTGCCAGACCAAAATTGGAGAATTTCCCAGTGCAATGTCCCAAATGGGGGCGGGGGGGATATTCCCGAGCCTGATAATTATTTATGTGGGACGTGTCATGTAAGGATGAATATGATAACGTAATATTACACAATATATAAGGTATCTATGCACCATGACAGAATGAAAATGAAGGCAAATTCTTTGTATTTACTCTTTGATATTTTGATTCTTTTCCTATGTTGGAGTCATCAAATATGACATATATAATTCCTTTGAGAGGATTAGAAGCATTTAACTCCAACTTTTCAATTGTTCCTGTCGCACCATTGACTAAACCATCCGCAATATCAGTGTTTTTAGTATGCATGTTCTTTGCTCGCTCTGCTGATGTTATTTCACTGCACAAACCACCTGTTTCATGAGGATTTTTAAAAGTAACTGTTACAGCCACTCTTCCTGTCTATGAATCAGGTTGGGAATCATGTGCTTTTATTGTAAACCCAGTTGATGACAATGCTGGCAATTGTTTCGCGTTGTAGTTATCCTTTAACGCATTTGTAAGGAAAGTGATATATAGTCAGAAGGAATGTTTTCATTTTTTCAAGATGTTTGATAGTTTGTACATCTGTCGCAGTGTGTTTTCCAATACGAATTCGGCTGAGCAGTTCTGCGAAGTGTGGATCATCTTTCTGTCTATTAATATCAGAGTTCAAAGATGGAAAATAACTTACTTGTCATAGGGTAGACCGATTGTATTGAAAATTGATGCAATCTAATATTATTTGAAAATATATATAGGGTGGGATATATACATTTTCTAATAATATAAGATTGCATCAAGTTTCAATACAATCGGTCAACCCTATCACAAATTATCATCTGGAAGCCAAAATATGACGATAAAAGTTTATTTTAGTACCAGTGACCTTCGTAGTTGACCTTTTGACCCCAAACATGATCCCACTCTATACTCCCTTTTTCTAATAATATAAGATTGCATCAAGTTTCAATACAATCAGTCAACCCTATCACAAGTTATCATCTGGAAGCCAAAATATGACGATAAAAGTCTATTTTCAGCAACAGTGACCTTCGTAGTTGACCTTTTGACCCCAAACATGATCCCACTCTATACTACCTCATAAGATAAAAGTGTATGAAGTTTCAACTAAATCGATCAATCCTTTCTGAAGTTGTCATCTGGAAACCAAACTTTCACGAAAAAATATCTATTTTTAGCAACAGTGACCTTCGCAGTTGACCTTTCGACCCCAAACTCAATCCCACTCTGTAATACCTCATTACCTAACATTTAATGAAGTTTCATTCAAATCCACCTATTTTAAGGTCACCTGAGCTTTATCTCAAGTGTCCTATTGCTATCTATCTTCGTCCGTCGTCCGTTAACATTTTACATTTTCAACTTAAACTGAAATACTGTCAAAGTACTGTGAAATATTTCAAACTTAAAGTCAAGATCAACTGGGCCGATTTAACTGAAACTTGGTAGGGATGATGGACTTATGATCCAGACAAAGTGTTGTTATTTTTCGGGTTGATCAGACATCCAATATGGCCGCCAGGACAGCTATTTTGAAAATATATTTCAAACTTAAAGTCAAGTTCTACTTGGCCGATTTAACTGAAACTTAGTAGGAATGATGGACTTATGGTCCTGACAAAGTGTTGTTATTTTTCGTGTCGATCAAAAATCCAATATTGCCGCCACGACAGCCATTTTGATAAAATATATCAAACTTAAAGTCAAGTTCTATTTAATCTATTTAACTGAAACTTTGTATGAATGATAAACTCATGGTCCTGACAAAGTGTTGTTATATTTCGGGTCGATCAGAAATCCAATAAGGCCGCCATTTTGAAAAATTATTTCAAACTTAAAGTAATGTTCTACTGGGCAAACTTTACTGAAACTTGGTAGGAATGATCGATTCATGGTCCTGGCAAAATATTTGTTTTTCAGGTCGATCAATAATCTAATATGGCTTCCATTTTGAAAAAAAAATATTTAAATCTTAAAAATTCTAACAGGCCGATTTAACTCATTGTCCTGATAAACTTAATGTTATACTTAACTATTGTCTACCCTAATTTTGGTAGGGTTGATTGACATCAT